>JAULBS010018722.1:0-25100 GCA_032355785.1 Symmetromphalus regularis
TGCTGTCCTGTCTGTGGGAAAGTGCATATAAAAGATCCCTTGCTGCTTATCGAAAAGAGTAGCCAATGTGGCAGCAGTGGGTTTCCTCTAAAGGCATATGTCAAAATGACCATATGATTGACGTCCAATAGCCGATGGTGAAATAAAAATCAGTGTGCTCTAGAGGCGACGTTAAATAAAACAAACTTTACTTTGAGAAATGACCCAAATAAAAGGTACAAATAATGACTTGAGTGAAATATTTTTTTTTATCAATTTTTCCAGTTTTGATATATACATACCTATATGATATATGTATACTTTATTAACATTACTGGTTTAGCTAAAATGGGCCTGAAATGGACTAAAGATTCTTGAAGGAAATAAGTCTCACGACTAATTTCAATTAAAATATTTGTGTTGCAGGAGACCATGGATTATTTCCGATCTCAGTTGCTCTCTGCTTGTCAGATGCTACAGAAACTTCAGGACTCAACGGGATCGGAGGTAAGTATTTGTTAAATTAAATGTTTTGAAAAAGTTCAGTGTATGTGTTTATTAAACTAAAGCTGCAATCTTAGAAATATTTTTAATATATATCCATTATCTTACATGGTTCTTTGTGAGGAAATAATAGTGTAGCTTAGTGTGGTTTGATTATTGGTGAAATATAGCTCTTTATCTACATCCCATCCCCATCTTATTATTTCTTGAACAACCTTGTATATAACGGTAACAGCCATTGAAATTCAGATCATCTTGTAACACGTATATTTGGGGCAGGGGGTGGGTCTAGGGATATGGCCTGACAGCCATGGGGGTGGCATTCTGAAAAAGATCTAAATCGCAAAACAATGTTTAGGTAAAAGTCCACAATGTTGTCCAAAGAATGCATTTAATATATAAAAAAAATTGATTCCTTGATTCAGCATATTTCTAGTGATAGATTTACTCAAAGTGAAGTGTTTTCAGGTAATGGCCAAGCCTGAAACTATAGGACAGTTGGAACAGTTGCTAGGAGTTGACCTATCACAAGTGAGCTCTGATCAGAAACTAGCCAATCCTGGGCCTGCTTTTGAAGGAGGAGACAACTCTAAGAAAACAACCATTCCAGGAGATTCTGTGTCTGTGAAAACGTGTTCCGCATCTTGTAGTAAGAAATATTTTACTTTATTTTTCATACATGGCAATTTTTTGTTCAGGCAGAAAGAATATATGTTTATAGACAAATGCGATCAATGTGGATTTTATTTAAACCTACATGTGTGAAGGGATCGAATTTCACCAAGGCATTGAGTCATTTGCCATGCTGTCCTGTTCCTTTGTCACAGTGCCCTCTCATTTTCACTTCTAATGAAGGGCAAATATTGCCACGTCCTTTTTTTCCTGCTTGTGCCATAGGAAACTGACATTTACTATTGTGTCAATGTCCTTAAAATTGCCTTGGTGCACTCTTGATTCCTAGGAATCCACGGCAATAATTGCTGTGTTCCCCAAACACCAAAGTTCGACACCTGTATGTGTAATTTGGATCTCCAATTTCTGAATCCCCCATATGAAGTACATAATAAAATTAGCATTTTTAGGGAGAATTGCAATGTCACACACAAAGTCACTTTTTCTCTGTCGTATTTTAGGTTCTACAACAAACCGATCACTTTCACCAGTGTCAAGAAGAACAGGATCGACAGAATGCATCGAAGTCGATCAAGCTGAATTTGAATCGGTTTCATCACTTGTCAGAGGAAGGGTTAAACTAACAGATGTTAATACAGTAAGTGTTAATTACTCGTTCAAAAAGTTAAGTTTGTTTTATTTAACGACATCTCTAGAGTACATTGATTTTTATCTTATCGTCGGCTGTTGGACGTCAATCATAATAATCATTCTGACATATTTATTTAGAGGAAACCTGCTGCTGCCAGATAGGCTACTCTTTCCAAAAAGCAGCAAGGGATCTTTTATATCCACTGTTCCAGCAGGTTTTTCTTTTTCTGTATAGTCACAAATATATAATGTTCATTAAGGCAATGAGAGTTGCCTCCCTTCATTGTTTGTTTTTTTCTCTCTCTTTAACTCTCTCTAATGTGTTTGTAGTTATTCTAATGTTCATATTAAAAATTAGTCATAAATCTTTTTCAGTAAACAGGCATTGAAATGTCTATAACAATTGTTCAAGTTATCAAATGTCGATAAATTTGAGTACGATTCAACATTTATGACAATATGTCACTTACATGTAAGTGGTTTCACGTAATAAGTAATATCCAAATTATCTTTCAAAGTTCCTTTATTTAATTTTCAGGTTTACAGTAATTTATGGAATCACTTCAAAAAAGAAGGAAACAGGTAATATGATTATAATATGATGATGTAAATTAGCAGATTATTAATTCTGTTCCAGAGAAAAGGAAAGGATTGCTTAACCTTTAGACTATAGAATTCTTTTTTGATCAAATATATTTTGTCTTAAAACTTAACAAAACAATAAAATAATATATAGGTATGAACAAATTAATATTATTTTTGGGTTTTGAAGGGCATTTTTTGTAGGTGCATAGTTTGCGGTCTAGAAAAGCGTAAAAATGAATGAACAAAAAACCCGTAATCTACACTTGGTAATTCGTATTTATGGTCGGATCGCTCACATTCAACACCATATTCTCGCTCTCACACTTGGTGTCATTCAAAATGTTTATTTATAAATTCTCTCTATTTTTATGATCCATGTCTTTTTTATGTTATCTTCCTTTTTGTGCTTAACTCATCATGTTTAATGTTGTGTTTAGGACATAATATACCAGAAATGGCATGACGAGGATCGCCGTAGAGAAAACACAATGGTCAGTGAAGAAGGACAGAGTTTAATTGCTAGGTCTAACCCGTCACTGTGCTCACAGGACATCAAGATACACAGTATGTTTAGACTCTGGATGACAACACGTGCCAACGGGGAGCGAAGTATTCCTGGTAAGATTTTTGTATTATAAAATATTTTAATACTTGTTGTAAATTTAATCGTGGAATGTTTTTGTTGTGGACTGGCCCGTGCAAAGCTGGTAATAGGCCCGGGCCAGATTGGAAATGTAGGCCCTCATTTCAAACAGCTCATTAAGTATTTTTGTAATTAGTGCTAAATACCAGGGGGAGTAGCTTCCCTCAAAATCATAGGCCCGTGCCAACTGCCCCCCCCCTCCACCCAGCACTCCCTCTATCCTAGCCTTGTTGTGGAAGGTGTTTAGTGATATTGCTGTGTGGGATATTTCCTAAGAATATTTTCTGCTAGAATGTTTGTCCAAGGATCATTGAGAAGTTTTATTGTCGGGATGAGATTCCTGCATCACTTTTAATGAGAAACCCAGAATCCTTTCCTACATCAAATTACATTCTGCTTGGATACGGCATATGCTATGACTGGGTTATCTCCCTTAGTAGCTGTTATTAAATTCTATCTTAATGACACCAGGCTTACATTCAGGACAGGCTAGAGTTCTAGCTGTTTTCTTTGGGTTTAACATGAAGCACACAAATTAATCTAACAAGCATCACCTAGTTATTTAGTCCTGAATGTAAGTCAGAAATAGATAGTTTTAAATTGCATTTTATTATTGTTTTAGAATTTTTTTAACACCCCCCCTTCCCCATTTCATTTTTGTTGTTGTTATGCTTATATTGTATTTATTAATTTATTATTAATAAGAATATTTTATTTTATTTTGTAGGAGTTTTAGTTCAGCATGGTTTGAGAGTTTCTTGTGAGGCGACAGCAAACTTCAAGGGCACTCTAAAGAAATCATTCCGATCCGTAGCATTCTTGCTGAACAACTGGAAGTACACTGAGCAAGAGGTTGGGTCATAATCCTGACAGTCTTTATATTACAGAGATTACCTGTTTAATTTGGGGCTAATAACAAGACTTATGTCCTTTCTGAATAGTTTAAACTTAAAGGTGTAGATATTAACATCATGTAAATGTCATGCATTTTTAGACATATTGAGATATTGAAATCCAATTTTTTGACATATTTTTTGCCTGAACAAATGTCTGTTGAGATAAGACCATTCTGTTAGAAATGAATTTTATTTTTTTTATTTTCTTTGTTTGGTTTGTTTTGCTTAACGAAGCCACTAGAGCACATTGATTTATTAATTATCAGCTATTAGATGTCCAACATTTGGTTATTTTGATGTGTAGTTAAATGTGAGTCAGCCTCTAATGGGTTTTGAACCACTTGAGAGTCCAATGTTCTACTACTGAGGTTCCAAACTAAGCAAAGTTGTTTTTGCATTTTTACTTTCTTTAAATTATTTTCATATATAAGATATTAGTGTAAGAAATTAATTTAATATTTAGCAAGTCTGGTGTAAAGAACTTATTTTTATATCTTGAAATTATTTTATTTAATTACATTGGTCTAAGAAGTTTGTTCAATATTTGTTAACATTAGTCTCAGAAATTTTTGTAATATTTAACAACATTGGTCTGAATGTTTGTTAACAGGAACACGTATCTAACTTTTTTGTCTTCTCTTTGTAGTCACTGAGACGTTTCAGCAAAGTGATGCCCATCGCTCTTTTCCACTCATTGCTTCTACAGCAGAGTTACTACAGCAAGAACGCTTTTACAAGACATCACTCGTGGACACTCACAGATCTGGCAATGTCGGTGGACATTTTCAAGAAGCTCGTCTGTCGAATCAATGAGGCAGAGTTTCAGAAACTGTGTGACTTGATGTCAGCAGTTTATTTGAACCACTGTGTCGATCCAAACGATTCTAAGATGGTCATGTCTGTCATCAGTCAACTGGCCCTTTATTCTACCTTTGATTCAGTGAGATTTTTAACTTATCGTAAGCAAGAAATCAGTATGTAAAAATCAATGACTACATTAACAGACCTGCCTACCATTCCGGTTTCTCCATAATATTTCCAGACAGACACCCCAAACTATGGCATTCCAGTGATACAAACTTTCTGCTCACTGGCCTAGTCGCCTAGATTTTTTAAAATTTATTTTAAATTTTTTTTTATCTCTAAATTTGTCAGAGTTCGGTTACACTGAGAGCATTTACATAACTTCCTGGGTGATGGTCAAATGCCATTGTGCATGCATAGTGTCAAGGTTTTGCGTTTCCACATCCCGTATAAATATTTCATGCCAAAGCTGAAATGTGATGGCAAGTGAAAGAACGAGCGAAGAATGTGGCAGAAATTTTTGGTTGATTACACCACCAACTGGTCAGTGCTGAAACCATTTAGATATTAAGAGCACAACCATTTGCTAATGTTCCACTTGCTGCCTTGACATTAGCATTGCCATCAGTGACTGCAACTTAGTGCAAGAGGCACGTGACGTCCAGACGGCTGCATTGTACATTTAATAAAGTTGCATGTGCATTACAGCAATAGATTTGTTGATAGAAAGAAAATATTAATGCAAATTATTATTTAACATCTGGAAAGAACAATTCATTTGTCACGTGTGACGCATTCCTGACAGAACACTTAGATTTCCTAAGAAATCATGTTTATGGGGCCTAGATTCCTGAAAGGGTTTTCTATAGATAGGCAGGAGCATTAATTAATGCATTTTAATTTTACTAACAATGTAGTGGTTTTAGAAATACAAGACATATTAATAAAATTAGGTAGTTGAATGTATTCTCATCACAATGAATTAGTTTGACTACACACTGATTTCATGATGCATTTACAGTGATTCTTTTGATTTGTAAAACAGTTAATACATTTATGCTTTAATCTTGATGAAAAAGGATTGGGGTTTTTCTTACTAATGTTTTACATTGGACAGACAGTTGAACTGCATCCCTAGGACAGTATTCTTCAATATTAATAATTGGATGTAAGCATAAAAAAGTGACATCAATATACCAACTGGAATCAGTTTGATGGGTCAGGCCCCTAATCTTACTATAAGCATGAGGACATCGTCTTTCATGTGTGGTTTGAAAATTCTGGATTTAGGTGTGGTTTTTATGCATTCTTAGTTGTTTCAAGGTGCTAAAATACGTAGATTAACAATAATTTTACTTTAAAAATAATATTATATATATTTATTTTTTTTAAATTAAAAAATAGTGATTCAGCCAAAGCTAGTGTGGATGGACCAAATATGGTAACCCTATCAGTAAAAATATTTTATTTTGTTTTAGGAAATCAAAAATGCAAAAGGAGCTTGTGCACTGTTGGAAAAGCTACTTGATGTGTTCAAGAAAACTAACAGTCTTCAGCGAGTGCTCGACTCCATTGAAGACACATCCTCCCGAGTGTTCTCTCTTCCAGAGGAAGCAGAACTCCGACTTGTCGCTGATAAGAGCAGGTAACCATAGAGATCGTCAGGGAATTTTTTAGATTTTAATAATAACACAAACAAGTTCATATTTAATTTTCATTTGTTTTGGGGTAGTAGTGAAAAATAACGCTGAAGAATACTAAAGAACAAATATTTTAAAATGACGTTATAGTTTATGATGTTGTAATGTTCCCCAATCTAAACACAGCTGTTAAAAAGAAGTTCCATGATAACGTAATTTTATGTTCAAACTTTGTTGCTAATGGCTTGACCAGTGAGATGCCTTTAAACTGTAATGATTAAAATAGAAATTTAATATTCCTGTTTATAGTTTGCAACACTTGTTTTAGAAAATACCTTTCTTATTATGTTTATTTTAAAACTACCAAACTTTGCTATAATGAAATTCTGAGCTGTATGTACTGTGAGAAAAAAGAACTTATTTTGACATACTGTCAGACATTGTTGTAATGACCACATTTGTCTTATAAATTTTATTATAAAGTATTTGCTGTTGCAACAATTTTATCATGAGTTATCACCCTTATTTTAAACATGAATAATATATCCAAAGCAAATAAACATATTAACATATCCAAAGCAAATAAACATATTAACATATCCAAAGCAAATAAACATATTAACATATCCAAAGCAAATCAAAGAACACCATATATATTTTATTAAAGGCATCTTTATTTAGTAAAACACAGATTATGGAACTACACTAATAATGAAAAGGAGATAATCAAAAACATTTTTCACTGCACCATCTTTGATTTATTTTTAATCAACTAATAATAACAAACATCCAAAATGTAGGTTACCTAATTTACAGAATCTGATATATTTAGGTCTACTGCCATTTACTTTGTTAGAAAATTTGTAATTGATCATTTATCTTCGCACTTGAATATCTTTAAATTGATTTTAACAGATTTTTGCATTGTGTGTAGGTAGGCATATTGTTTTAACTAACATAGTGCTCTACAAAATCCTGTTTTGCATCAACAAACACCTGTCGTCATTGTCTTTACTTTTATTGAAACATTTAGTTCATGTATTTGTTTCATAAAGGGCCTTTACAATAGTTGGCTGTTGTACAGAATGGCCTTTCTAACAGATAGATTGTATTTCACTTGTATGGAAAGGTTACCTGATTATAAAGGACCTTTTTTCTTTTTTTCCAAATGTTTATTGTTGCTGTTGCAATTATTATATTTTAATTTTGTTTTTGTTTACTTTTATTAATTGTTGGGGTTTGTTTTAATTTTTTTTAATTATTATTATTTTTAATTGAATTTAAATACTGGCACTCATAATTACTACTATAGAACTATATCTTTTTGCTTCAGGATTATTTCCAAAGACATGGTGCAGGTCGCCGGAGCTCCAGAATTACTTTTAAACGTGGTCCGCCCACCAACATCCACAACTGTCTCCACTGAGAAGCTGCTTCCACAGCTCTTACTTCTGCTTCAGAACTGCCCTAAACTGCCTAATACCGATCGCAACCAGATCAAACCACTGGACATCCTCCTCCACTACGAGGTCATTGGGTATGAGCGTCTGCTTCAGACTGTGCAGTCAGATCTTGAACTTCTTCTGCGGTATTCTAGAGGTGAGGTCGCGATGAACCAGCTTATGGTGGAGAGTCTGGATGCTATATGTCAGGATCGTGTTCCAGACGCGTGGCTCGTCAATACATTCCCATCATGCCCCAGTCTTCAGGAGTGGTTGAGAACTCTTCCTTTGAGAATAAAGATGCTGTTATCGTATCTAAAGGGAAAAACTTTGTCGTACAATTTGTCAGTTTTCCTGAGGCCTGATCAGTTCTTTGATGCCGTTATACAGACATACGCCAGAACATACTTCAAGGATGCAAAGACAATTCGACTAGATGTTGAGGTATGTTAGGGATTTTTTGTTTTGCTGGAGAGTGAGTGGATGTAATAAGGCTTTAAAATAAATGATATAAAAATGGAATAAAAGAAGGTAAGTATATGTCTAAAAAAAAAATTGTTTCACAAACCCCCAATATTAGATTCTTAAAAGGAAAAAGAAAATATCGGAGTAAGGAGATATTTCCAGAAAAACATCTTTCAAAATGTTTTTTTTTGACAGATCAAACGAATTAAAAATAAATTTTGATAATCTTTCTAAGGGCCTATCTCAAAAATCTGACACACTGTGCTATAGGACTGATATTGTGTGTGTCAAATAAGATTACATTGCAATACACAATGTTCTTTACCATTAATACATTACATTGATATCATGGTAAGGGGGCATCCATTTTTACCCTTCACCTTATTTAGTGTGCAAATATTTTTTGCATTGGGGTTGGGGGAGATAAAGAAGAGGAACAAGGAGACCATAAGAAGTCAGGGACAGAAACAGAAATTTGTTTGACATTGGAGGTGTGCTCAAAATTTCATATGACTAAATTATAATGGGGAAAAATTGCAAAAAAAAAACCAAACAATCGGAACCACTTCTGTTAATGATAAATGATAACAGAGAAAATATTATTAATTAAAGGGTAGGAGGAAGAATGAACTCCCAACAGTGATGTCACATGGAGAATTTTAGGCATGTGAGCAGTGGAGGGTTTTGGTGCTCAAAACTACCCCTGCTCAAATATTCTTTTTTTTTTTTTAACATACCCCTACCGCTCCTGAAGTTACAGCCCTGAAAAAGCAAAAAACATTGGTACAAAGTTTTACTCCATCAAAAGTTTCACATAGTTAAAATCCCATACAGGACAAGAGTAATACAGAGTTCTGCTTATACAGAGTACATACTTTTCACTGGTTTAGGGACAAAACTGTTATTAGGTACATATTCACAAATTTTAGTGGTGGGTTTTTGTTTTGTTTGGAGTTGTTTTTAGTGAACTTCCAATAGCAGTCTTATATTGAAAGAAGTAATTTAATAAGGTGGAATTTTCTTATTATTTGATAGGGGTGGATGATGCATAGCCATCTCTCACGTCCAAAATCACCCCTGCATGCACACATTTAAAAGGTTCCCATCTTCTGGTTCACATCTGACAGTGGAAGGTTGTAATAAAAAGGACAGTAAAGTTTTAATTTAAAAAACACAATTAACCCCCCACAAAAAAAAACAATGGTAATAAAGACATATTTCCCAGCTATTTATAATTTAACTTAAAATTTATTTAAGTTAAGCAGCAATTTTGTGAAACTAGGGACAGCTTGGTGTAATGTGGAGGCTAGTCAGCAGTATATTTCTTGGAATAAATTGTTCCCGGTGGAATGTATTTGCATAACTATTGAAAAGGAATACAGGATTCTGGATTAAACTAGTTGAAACCTATTTCCTAGAATAAAACTTCTGAAGCACTATAATCATTTGCATTTATTCTGTCAGAACATGATACTTGGCACACTCAAATGTTTTATCAGAAGGAAATACTTTAACATGTTCAAATCTTTAGCAGTCTAAACATGAATTGTAATGTCATTGTAGGGATTCGCTGTAGGAAATTAATGTGTCATAATTGGGGTACCCTAATGTGCATAGTTTCTGTAGTAGTATTATGATTAAAACTGAAGTTAAAATACATGTGCATCATTTAATTGTTGCATTAGTGGTCACATTTTGTGCACTAATTTCTTACTAGCATTAATTTCTTGATTTACAGTGCACCTCAGACACCAGGACCGTACCCTGAACAAAAACCTAGGGGGCCACTACTTTTTATAAACAAATTTGTGACTAGTCTGAAGATGCGAAGCATTCTAGAATTTGGGGGTCTGGGCGCATTCTTCCCCTGGACAATTTTTTATTTGAAAAGCCTATAGTGACTATACATATTAAACCCTGAGAAGTGTATGCTATTTTCTGGAGTGAAAAAAATAGTGAGATTCCCAGAGGGTACGACCCTAGATACATATTTCTCATTAACTTACTAAACCGTTTATTGCATTTTGTCATATTTTAATAAATTCTTTCGACTACCTGTTCAGTGACCTTTACCGTAAATTACAGTCTTCCCTTCTGCATGTTCAGCTTATCTTTGCATGGCTGAATGTATATATTTTGCAACAGCATTTCCTGAAAGATTATCCTCCACCCAGAAAACTGGCATGCAGTGGTATGGTTTGTGGTAATCAACTGCACAGCATGCGGAGTTGTGTCAACACAAACAGACTGTTCGCTTTCCCCCTGTAAATAGACAGTGATGTACCAAAACAGTTTGACAGGCTTACAGTTGATTTGTTTGGCACAGTTTTGTCAATAAATCTGAATTCCCCACCCTTCAGATTTGTTCAAGATTGCAGCAAGAGCTTTGATGAGATGTATGTAACATTTGTTGGGAGTTTGTTTTCTGAAAAGAAATTTGTGGAAGGTCCTGCAGGTGCAGTTTTGTGTGGGTTTGGGTATTGCTGTCTGTACATCAGGTTTATTATTGGGTTATATTGGTTTTATTATTATTATTTTAATTAATACAATTAAATTGTTTTAACACAGATTTCCAGTTGTTAGAGTAGATTGGAAGAATGTAAGGTGGGGGAGTGGGGGTGATTTTAATTTATTTATTTTTGGAAAATAGGATCTTTTTTCATTTCTTCCCTTTTTGTTTTTTTAAATGGAATTAATGGGTTTTTTCTAATCTTTTTAATTTTTTTATTATTATTAGTTCCCTTGGTGAGATGTATATATCAGTCACATCTGCAACCATTTTACCAAAAATTAAAGACTATCCTGACTGAGTTTCTTTCTTGTCACATTGGGTCACATCCAAATTCAAATTATTCTTCTATGACTAAATCCATGTTTTTATAACATTTAGTCACACCCAGTCAGGTATTGGACTATGACCGAGTTCATGTTTATTATAGCATGGCTCACATCCAAAGTAAAATATTCTGTCATGACTATACAATACAATATTTTTGTAACATTGGGTCACACCTTTAGTGAAATATTCTATCATAATATAAGTTCTTGTTTCTTGTTGCATTGCATCGCTGTTCTTATAAAACCATAATAATATGTGACAATAACAAAATTGTTCAGGACAAGGAAGTAAAACTGTCTGAAACATGTGGTTTTGAAATTCGTTGAATGTACTGCATCTGATTGGCTGATCAAAATAAACAGCTAGTCAAATGAATGCAAGCTGCTCCAAGGCACCTGATGACCACAAAAACACTATTTATAGAAATTGGTCACATGCAACGATTGGTCACACCCAAAACAAATAATCTATCATGACTGAGTCTTATATCTTTGTGACAATGGATCATACTTAAAGTCAGATATTATGTCATGAGTTCTTGTTTTTGGAGGTTTGTAGCACAGGTCATTCCTAAAGTCATTCTATCATATCATAACTGGTTCATGATTTTGTAACAATGGTTACACCTAAAGTCAAATATTCTATCATGACTGAGTCCATGTATTTTGTAACACTGGATCACACTTAGACAATCTATCATGACTTAATTTCTTGTTTCTAGTAGCATTGGACACACCTAGGCTTCTTGTAACATTGAATGCTAGTACTCTTTATGTGGGTGTCCACTAACTAAAGGGTTATCCTTTTCTTAAGAATCTGTTGATGGCAGATTTTAATACTTAACAAGTATTTTTCAATAATTTAAGGACTGTTTCAGAAAGTATCAAAAATGAGGGAATTTGTGTAGACCTCTAACCATCCATGTATCTGGGCTGATTTTTTCCCCCTATTTACATATATTTTAATACAGTAGTAGTAGAAATATCCTCTGACGTCTCTGCTTACCCAGACACTCATCACTTACTATTTATTACACTTTAAGTTTTTGTGATAATTTCAGGAACATCTCTCAACTGATATTTTTTGCAGTTATTTCAGTTAGATAGCTTGTGTGATAATGGTTTAATTTCAGACTTCTCTAATCCAGTGTAATGCAAAAACAATAGTTTTCTTTAATTTTTTTAATCCATTATCAGCAGCATGTTAAAACATTTAATTATCATTGGTACTTTGAAATATAAGCTCATACATTTCCTCTCCTTCTATTTCTACTTTCTCATTTGCAATTTTTTTCTTTTTTCTTAAATATTTAAAATCTTTTTTACCTATTATGCAAAACTAAACAATATTATAATAATTCTTTGCTTCCTTTATCATCGCCCTGTTAAAACAATTAGTTATCCCTGCCACTTGGGAGACACTAATATATCCCTTTGGTCTCTGCTTACTTCCTGGTTTTTTGTTTACCCGTCTGTCTCTGTCAGTTATCTTCTTCATCACCTAGTCCTATTAGTTGTGATGGCGGCTTATACAGAGCCAGTACTGCTCTTACCTTGGCATTCCGCATCTTTCTGCAATTAGAGCAGGGGCAGAGGCAGCGCAGTGTTCACCAATTGCGATGTGTTGCTCTGTGGGGATGTGTCCAAACATGTTGTTTCTAGCTTCAGGGCTATTGGATTCTGGCTCACCCTTGCACACTGTAGGTCAAGCCACAGTACGACTCAGTAGATTGTTCTGATGTAATGTAAATAACCAAATAGATGGTGTTTATTTTTTATTTTTTATTCTGGTAAGGTGTGGGTTTCTAACATTTAAGAAATCTAAAATTTGTTTGGTCAGGTTTTGTACAAAGGTGTTCAACATGTGATTGTGGTGGGAAGGGGATACATTTAATAAATAATGTATGGTAGTTAACTGATTCTGCCGTTGGTTTTGTTATATAAAAAAAACCTTTTTAATTAAGTCAGGACATATTCTTTCAGAAAGTTTTGATACTTTTACATCATGATAATGCCATACATACAGGAGTTGAGATTTTATTAAATTCTGGTTGACTGGTAAAGCATGCAGACATTAATGCAATCAATTGAATTGATTCATTTATTATAGTCTGTAAAATAACGTTGCCATATTCTAGACCAGTTATTCCCAAAGTGGGTGGTACTGCCCCTCCCCCTGGGGCCAGTGAAAAGATTCAGGGAGGAGGTGAGGAAAAAGGGGTGGCTGTCCGAAAAAGTTTGAGTACCAATGTTCTAGACAAATTTAACAAAGAGTTGTTAGGGTACAATACACTGATGGTTAGCAACATGTTCAATAAAGATATTTTAGGTCAGGTTATCATACTTTTAACTTGACAATGCATTAATTAGCAAACTTAATTGTTTGGTCACTGGAAACCATAATTGAGTTTATACTATATTAACACATTTTAAAATTACTTCAGCTTCTATTTATAAAGTTTGTTTTACAAGTAATTTTTTTCAAATGTGCCTTTTTAATAATGTAATTCAGTTCAGTTCATTTTATTGTAGAAACACTCATGTGGAGTAGGTTCAAAACAGCATTTTGTATGATATTCCCATTTTGTGTTTTGTCATATAGCATCGTACTGCACTATACAAGACATGGATAGTTTGGTTTTTTTAAATTATCACTATGGTTTGGTTGTACAATTTTTGTACAGTACTCATTTGTTAGTTCAATAGTTGTTAAACAAATCAGAGAGACTCTTCCGAAGTTACAGGTATGAATGTGTTGACAGACATCATTTCACAATACACTTGTTTGTGAATTAACTTTGAACAAAACATCAACACAGTCTTGACTAAATGTAAGTTAACCCTTTCCGACTTTGGAATGGGAAATCCTGCTATATAAAAAGAAATCACCATTCAGACTTCAGATTTGGTAAATCCAGTTGTGTCTTTTTAACTTGTATTTACCATCAAATTTATCACAGCTTGACGTGCGCAGTTTAGGTAATACTAAGAACAATATCCTATTAGGAATGTAACGTGGTTTGCTGTGAAATTTGTTTGTCAATTTTCAGCCAATATTGTATCAAACTGTAATGGCGGCATCGATTTCTGGTTGCACGGCTTTCTCGGAAAATGACCGCGATAGTGATGTTTTATCGGAATATGAGAATAAAAACTCAGACGGAATGCCACTAGCTGAAATAGTACCACGAATTCAAGATGACATACCACTTTCGAGATACATGCATATATATGGGAGAGAGAGTTAAGATTTTCTAAGTGGGTCAATTCGTTAACACGTGTTCATAGAAATTTTATGTCCTTTTAATAAGGAATTAATACAATAAATACTTGTATTTATATATAATAATGAGATAATCCTTAAAGGAAATTCATTTATCTTTACAAATATACTTGAACCAATCTTCTACCATGAACAATAAAAAAAATTTATCCTCATTTAACCACCTTTAAATTTATCCTTTGTTTAACTGCCAAAATATATCAATTCCTGTGGCACTTTAAAGGCAATGGCTTAACAAGTCTGAAAGGGTTAATGGACTTGGGGATGTGGGTTTTTTCTTCTTCTTTTTTTTCTTTTTTTGTATGTTTGTTTAGAAAGTGTTCTGATGGCTAATTAAAATCTAATGGAGAGCAACGTACTGTCTACATTTTTTTTTCGTTTTGAATTTTGGCAAACTTGCTAACCAAAACAGCAAATTGGTGTGGTCTTACCGAAAAGGTTAAGAATACCTCGGATGATTGGAAAGCATCTTACACCTGCCACATTTCAATTCATTCCAGGTTTTTTTTACAAACCACGGCATTTAGCGAGCTCATTACCTCAGACAGTTTCTAAAGCGTTATTTTTTGTTTATAATCTGTGCATTCATGCATTTTATATAACATTCCTCAGCACAGTGAAATCGACTAATCTGCTATCCCTCTAATCCAGAAATCTGTTTACTTTTGGTACTAAATTTGTTTCAATTAAAACATTAGAAATACTCTTCATTCTTCTATTTTATCTAAACCAGCTTATTTTGTTGCTTATTTGGCCTTTAGAAGTGGAAAGGAAAGATTTTTTGAATTCTTGTTAAAACATTTTTTTTTCTTCTGTGGTTTTGGTATAAGACATTAATCATGAAAACAGAAAATGTAATTTTAAAAATAACTTTCCCCAGAAATCACTAAAGACTGACCAAAAAAATAGTTTTCTGATATATCTTATAGATAACACATTTATAAATGGATGCAGTGCCGAAACCAAAAAAAAGATAAAATATTCTTCATACTATACATAAATATTTATTGCAAGATTTTTTTAACCTCAGTATCTTAAGTTACCATGAGATGTGTTTTTAAGAACTGCTTTCGCTTTCATTCATTCTAGTCTTTAGATCTTTTAAAATAATTACAAATAGTTAAGATAGAAATGTTCATTATAACTGACTTCAGTAGTGCAGTGGTTAAGCTATCAGACTAGTGGCTGGTAGGTACTGGGGTCAAATCTCAATCAAAGCATGTGATTTTTAATCTCAGTATTGGCTCCAACCCAGTGTGAGTGCTCCGCAAGGCTCAGTGGGTAGTTGTATACCACTTACACTAACCAGTGATCCACAACAAGTTTAACAAAGGCAGTGGTATATACTATCCTATGGGATAGTGCATATAAAAAAAAATTGCTGCTTATCAGTAAGAGTAGCCGCATTAGTGTGGTGGCAGCGGGTTTAATATCTCCTATAACCAGGACAGTGTGCTTGAACCATAATTGGATATAACCATGAAAATAAATACAACTAACCTTGCTCAATATTGTAAGTCACAAATGCAAAGCTACAATTAGGATCACAATAATTATTTACAACCTCAGAGAACTGCATTTATTTATATTCAGTATCAGCATCTGAGAATATATCTAGAAGAAGAAAACGATTTGCTTTAATATCTAGATATTAAATTACTATGAGCTCCTGATCATGTGTATTTTGAAGAAGAAATTAAAGAAATTCTAAACACTGAGGTAGGTCTAGAAATAAGCTGTGGGTTATTAACGTTGATCAGTAGAAACTTTTCAGTTTTTAAGATTTGAAGGTCACAAAGTTTTATTTTGTCAGTCATTTTGTGTAATACTTGTGTTTTAACATGACGAAAGCCAGTAGTTCTTTGTAAAATTGGCTCAAAACTATATTTTGCAGAAACTGAGCTAAATTGAGTAATAAAAGCATAAATGAGTCTCGCCACATGTCACAAACAATGGCGGTCCCACTATCTCTTATTTTGTATATGCCCGCCATCCATTGGCACCGATAGTAATATCTGCCATCCATTTATTTAGGCTGCCATCCAAAATCACAAGTCATGCCATTGTCATAAACTACCAGAGTAATCAGGTTCATCGTTGTTTACAATTAAACATAATCAAAAACACCCAACGCGATTGACACCACTGTGTTTACAAATGTTTTCCTCGTGTGTCATGTCAAAGGGAATCCCTATTTCCATGCCATTAATTCGGTAGATTCTGACATCGTTCATGCAGGAGATTCCCTGCAGCAACCGCCATTTGGCGGAATATTGTTCTGGATGAGTTTGACTGTTATAGAAATTTATTACAAAAAATGCCTGAATACAGAAATTAAATATGTTGTTGTATGATAACAACTGTATAAGAAATGTTATCTCAAATACATCGTTATGAAATTTAAGTTATATATATTTTTATATTGTGTATGTTAAATAATGTGACTAGAGCATTTATTCACCACAAGTTGATTGATGTAAGACATTTTGACTGGCAAAGCAAAAATAATTATTATCAGTGCCTACAAAGCCCTGCAGGCCCTTTCAGAGGACTTTGGAAGTCCTTGTTATTATTTTTATTTTTTGAAATTATTTTAGTATTATTATTATTATTTGTTTAAAGCTACTGTTTTGATACTCATTTTAGTGGATTCCACACAACATATTCACAAACTGAACATCATAGGCAATGGGAAAGCTGTGTTAGCTGCATTCTGAAATAATTTTCTCTTCTAGTCATTCCAAATATGACTTTTTTAAATATACTTAGAAAGAGTTGTGATAGAAATTCGGTGTTTTATCATTGGTCGTAAGTTTTACCTAGGCTAATCTAAGTTGTACTCTAATATCAATTACTCTTTCACTCTTTCAGTTATTCCTTTCTTTAGTTCGTTTAAACATACTTAGAAACACTGTAATAGAAATACTGTGTTTTATTGCAAATCTTAAGTTTTACCTAGATTACCATGAGTTTCACTCCAGTATAATTTTCTCTTTCAATCATTCCATACTTCACTTGCTCCAGACGTACTTAGAAACAGTTGTGATAGATACGCTAAACTAGTATGTTAAGTGTCTTGGATTCCCTGTACAAGATTATCACGTGGCACGTTATTATGATGTACGATCACTGCCACTGTTTTTTTAGCAATTTTTTTCTTTTCTCCTTGACTTATTTTCATTCTCCAACTGTAAACACTAAAGAAACACTAAAACCTTGTAACTGTTTTGGCAATATTTCAATTGTTCTTTTGTGCATGCACACGAAATAATGCAGTCTTTCGGTGGTCTGGAATATTATTAGTCTTATGTAACCCTAGCATGAATATCTTCACTGAGTTATATGATCTTACATTACCTCTTCATGCTGATACTAATTGTATAGTGTCTTGGTTTGGTTAACTTGCATTTTTTACGACTGCATTCACTCCAGTCTTACCATTTTATGGCAGGTCGGGCACCAAGAAGGTGATGGATCTCACCAACAAAGCGATCTATTGCTTTCGTGCTTAAGTGAAAAAAAGAGAAAAAAAGAAGATGTGTATTCTTGGTAGTACCTACATGTATGTCAGCAGCCAAGTCTGTTTTATCATACTTCGCCACTGTACCGTCAAGACAAGTACACCAATACAGACAACTCTGTTTAAAACATGCATTGGTTTAATCTAGAAATGTCTTAGCCAGATCATTTTCTTGGTTTGAAATTGGCATATTGTATAAAACAAGATTTTTAGTTTTTTTAATGTTGTCCAATATTTTCATAACCTGTACATTTATTTGATTGTATAAGTTTCCAGTTTAGAGGGGTTCCACTGTATTTATATTTGCTACAGTTCTGCAAGACTGGAAGCATGTCAGTTTTAAAAATAGCCCCCCAAAAATGTATAATAATGCCCCCCAATTGTTTAATTAGAGTTTAATGAATGGTATTTACAAAACATTAACTGCAAAAGAAATCATCTGTAGTTTTTATTAGCAGCAAGGGGTATTTTGTGTGTACTTTGCCAAAGTCATGAAGCAAATACCACAGTTGTGGAATACACACACATAATTATACATGCACACATATAATATTATTTACAACTGTATTATCTAGAGAACTGTAAAAGTTTGCAAATATTACATTTAGGGCATACCGGGTATATGAATTTTACAGAGTGGCAAACCCCACAACACACACCTGTGTCTGGCACATGATTTTTAAACATCCAGGAAATATTTGTAAATCAGAATGATTCTGTTGATAGTCAGTCTTGTCATGGAATATTTGTATTTTGTGTTGATCATCATTCTTGTCATGACATAAAAAATATTATTTGTATTTTTATGTTGGTCTGCAACTTTGTTAAGGAATATTTGTATTTTGTGTTGCCAGTCTTATGGGAAATACATAGAAAATGATTATCTAAGTAATTTGGGCAATCGATGAGACTTTTATTTGTGACTTATAGTTATAGACTTAAGTCACACATCTGTGTGAAAATCTCCACAACAGATATTTTATATTCACTTTCTCACAGATACTGTAGCACATATCACAGTTTTTATAAAATACTAGTCATGGACTACTATCTGGAATGGAAAAGTCCCAATGGATATCAATCCCATAACTAAACCTAATATCATCGAGCAGTTCTATCAGAAGTAATGTTCCACTACATTCCTGTTTAGAAATTAGATAGATCTAGTCCACTTTCCTAAAGACATGACGGCACTGATGGCTTACAGCCTGGTCTTTGAATCACCTCAGTCAGAAGCTATACCAGTAAGCAATGTTCTGCTACATTCCTCTTTAGACAGCATCCACTGTATTGTTATACAAGAGTGTAATGAATCCACACTGTCAGTAGTAATAAACCTGCCACAGTTCCTCATTCTGGCTCTTCAAAGTCACAATCATGCATTGATGTGAGTGTAGGCAAAAATGTCTTATGCAACTACACATTTGGCTGTCAGGTTGCAACTGTAATTTTATGGGTTTATTGGATAATACAGAATGTTGTCCTTGTTTAAATACAGCTTGATTAAAACAGTGGATTAAGTCACACAGAAATAAACAAATTCAATACTCGGCTGCAGATACATGTACAATATAATGAGTTTCTCAAGAAATACAGTGGATCAATGCCTAAACTGGCAAAATTTTATCATTCTGGCTTAAATTCACTTCAGATATAGAGCAAGTTTCTTCTCCAAATTGATCATTAGTATTAACATCTCTCCTGGGCCTTGAAAATAGGGATCCACATTTCACGTCCAGAACATGTTTGAACTTTATTTTGACATATTAAACAATTAAAAAATGTTATTTTTTCATCATCACTGTCATCATCATCATTATCATAATCATCCTCATATTTCACTAAAATACAAAATCTTATTTCTACATAACTACCATTATGTAATGAAGAGGAAAAGAAAGCACCAAGATGGCTGCCAAACCTGACAGAAGTATTTGTGTTAATGTGAGCATGATGTTTATGGCTTGCATTGTTGTTATTTTTTGGATGATCCGATCTCACATTTACAGCCGTGTTATCTATCTGCTACAGATAGTCATCTTCTAAATGTCACTGAGGGCTATTCAACTGTTACGTAACACAAAATAACTAATGGTTTTCTGCTCCTTCTTCCTCAAAACCCATAATAATGTACATTGTATTTTGAATACAACCCAAAGGTATCTTAAACATCATACACTCTCTTCACATCTTAAAGCTCCATTTACCTAATTGTCATATGATTCATTATAAGGCTTACATTTTAAGATATTCTGAAATAACTTAAAATTCAGGTACAGCTTGTATATTAAATGCTGGTGGTATTTATTTGCTATCATGTCTGGAATGGATCATACAAAATACCCTTTGCTGCCAATCTAAAAGTAAAAGCTTATGAGTGGGTTTCATCTGTAGACCATGTTTAAAAAAATATGTTTGTTAATGGTATTTACTGTATGTATCTATCCAGTCTGGGAAGGTGCATATAAAAGACTCCTTGCAGCTAATCTAAAAATAATAGCTTATGTGGAAGGAGTGGGTTTCCTTATGTGACTGGAATGGGTTTCTTCTGTATATTATGTTTAAAAATATATTTTTGTTAGTGATAATGGTATTTACTGTATATATCTATCCAGTCTGGGAAGGTGCATACAAAAAACACCTTGTTGTTAATCTAAAAATAATAGCTTATGTGATAGGAGTGGGTTTCTACACTAGACTATTTCACATATATGTATGTTTGCTAATGGTATTTACTACCTATCAAGTCTGGAAAGGTGGATATAAAAGACTCCTTGTTGCTAATCTAAAAAATAATAGTTTATGTTGTTGGAGTAGGTTTCTTCTCTAGACCATGTTTCACAAATATGTATGTATGTTTGCTAGTGGTATTTACTCTATCCAGTCTGGAAAGGTAGATATAAAAGACTCCTTGCAGCTAATTTATAAATAATAGTTGGCAAATAAATATTGTATGTTTGACACCTAATAACCACTGAGGTCTGGTTAAACATTTAATCCTTTTTAAATTAAGGATAATATATTTGTATTACAGATGATAATCAGTATCCATATATATTTTACCATTGTACTATAAATGTCTAACAACAGGCCACACTACACATACATCAGCTGGCATGTTGCCCAGCCACAAGAAAGTGTAGGAAGATACTTTTATGTGGGAAGATGGTGTTGATTTTCTGGCAAAACCAATCAGGCATGCAGCCAAATTCCTTGATATATTGCAAAAAAAGGTGACACGTGGAAAACAACTATGAGCTATCTTTCTCTTGCAAGTTTTTCTTCAGCAGATGTTGATGTTCCTCTGCTCAGTTCTTGTATTTTGTGTAGTGTTTTTATGATCTATCTGTATAATTCTTCTACTTTCTGATATACTCAATGTTAAATACTTTTGATGCTCATTAGTGTTATGATTAGGTAGTCAGACTTGATGCTGGTCACAGAAAGTCCCCTACTCTTAATAATTTTATGACATTTTTCAAGACAAAATTAGTTTATTTAAAATCGTTTGTAGTGATAGTTGATTATTTTGGGTGTAGAGGAGTGTGTAAAAATATTGTCTAATTGAGGCTTAGATTAGAGTAGATTCAAGAGTAAAACTGAAATATTCATTTTAATTGTAAATAAATTATATGTAATAAGAGTTCATGGGTTTAAGGTTAAATGAAAACCAATTCTTCTGCCATCCATTTAATAAAGACGTTTTTAAATAGCAAAACCTTGGCATCATCCTTGTTCTGAGAGTTATTCATAAGTGCAAGTTATTGTAGCGATCCTTTTATGTCCTTTAAAATCTGGCATGTGTAGAGGTATGATTTTTAATATAACAGTTTTTTGTTTGTTTTGATTTCAATAGTTTTCATACCTTATGACTTTACGTTTTCGTACTAGAATCACACATGACATATTAATACCCGATGCTCGATTTGGACTTGATTAGTATAGCCATAATCAATTGGCTTTCAGTTGCCATAATAAATTGGCTCTCAGTTGCCATAATCAATTGGCTTTCAGTTCACCTGAGAGCAAGCCAAACCTGTGCAGATCATACCACAGTGGCTGGATATACTGTAACTAATTGAGTTTTATTTACTCTCTCAAGACATACGCAACAGCTGTGGACTTTCAACTCATCATCAAGAAGAATTGGTTTGTACTGTATACAAAACACATAACTAGTGAGGTCAAGCATCAAAGCTATCAAGCATTTCTTTCTCTTACTAAGTTACTGTGAGGCTTACAAGATCTTTCATTGCCTTGTATACAAAACACATAACTAGTGAGGCCAAACATCAAAGCTATCAAGCATTTCTTTCTCTTACTAGGTCTTTCATTGCCTGGTATACAAAACAGGTACTGGGGAATGAAAATATCAAAGAAATAATTATATTCTTTCAATTATGAAGTCTTCCATTATTTATTTTCCATTCCAGCTGTGATCAATGACTGGTATACTAAAGGCTTTGGTATGTTTGTAAAAGAGGGTTTAAAAGACCTCAAGTATTGTTAACTGAAGAGTTGCTAATGGCCTGATTTAGTGTTTGGGTTGTTTTATTTGTAGACCTTATGTGGAAGATAGGATGTGTTTGGACATTTAACAGATGCTAATTAGACAGCGTGCTGGTGTGTTATTAAACAACCATTATCTTTTTTTCTTTTCTTTTTCTTTTTCTTCTTTTATCTCAGAAATGGAGTTGGTTTATGTTGGATCCATTTCAGACAAAACAAAAATTGTGGGTTTAGACTAGGTTGCAGTTTTTCTAGTATTTTAAACAAGTTTCAGACTATTAACAGATTTCTTGATTAGAACGTTCAGGAATTTTAATAAAGTAACTATGTGAGTCTCTTATTCATGTTTTTGGTCTTGAAGTCACCTGTTGTCAGTTTACACAAAATATGTTGCCTATAAACCTGGTAGAGGCCAAACATCACAAGATATTAACTGAAGAACTCATTCTCTCTGTCTTTCTGATGGCATAAGTAGGTCTTACATATGGTTCTACATTGCCCGGAATTTACTTGTCTTCGTCTATATTAGTGTTGTCATGTCATCGTTGGAATATTAATGGAAATGGTAATATTAGGTAACATAGGTATACACTAGCAAATTGTATGGTCTGTCCTATATAGAGTAGCTGTTTAGATTTTTGTTTATTCTGTTGTTAATTATGGAAACTACTTATGCTCATACTTAATTTATTGGTAATTATTAAGATTCTAGCTAAAAAATTCAAGTGTATACCAGTTGAATTTTAAAAATATTTTTTCATCTTTTTTTTTTTTATTAATTTTTTTAATTGTCTCATTTTGGGTGTGGTTGTAAGTATAGAGAAGAGTTGAGGGCTGACATTTTTCTGACTTTTATTTTAGATTGAGATTTCAGTTATGATATATAATCATTTTTATTGTATAACAAATGTTATGCATTGACCGTTAATAAATTCATGTGAAAAAGTTTTTTATTTTTTTTTCTCTCTATCAAGTAGATAAATGATATTTTGAAAGCCAGTTGATTATGGCAACTGAAAGCCAATTGATTATCGCAATACAAATCAAGTACAAATCAAGCATGGGGTATTAAGATACCATGTATCATTCTAGTACAAAAATGTAAAAGTCAAACGGGATACAAAATATTGGAATCTTAACAAACAAAACTGTTATGTTCAAAACCATACCTCTACACATACCAGAGGATAAAGGACATACAAGTAATGCTACAATAATAAATGATGTCTTTAAAAAATAGAAGCAATGAAAACTTGAGAACTCCCAGTAAGTGGAGTTACAAAATGTTTTGTTTCAAAACAAGATAATTGAGAGTTAATGAGAGAATAATTTCCTGGAATCTTCTTCCGAAGTTTGGCATGTCGGTTAACTCACCTCATGTTTCTGACATTTATATTTTGAAGACCGGAATATTCCAAAATATTGTTTTTATTATATACTTGTAGGTAAGAAAATTTATCTGTTGCGAAACATGTTTGTTAATATCATAATCTGGAAATCGTGCAGTATATTTTTTTATTATTTAGGTTCATGGTAGAATTAGGTACTGTCATGTTTGATTATGTTAGATGTTCATGTCTGGGATACCATGGATATCTGGAGTTGTAGAGTTTCTCTCTAAATACATCTTGTCATTACTGATGAGTAAAAATAGATTTTACTTCAAACCACCAATATCTCAAATCTCTTTGATCACAATCCCTCTAAGTGAAATATTAAAACTATTTAACTAAGTATTTACTACAGTGAACCCTTTCCAAATAGGATTTTGTTCTGTTTAACAAAGTATTTACTATAGTGCATCCTGTTCAGACAGGATTTTGTTCTGTTTAACAAAGTATTTACTACAGTGCACCCTATTCAAACTGGATTTTGTTCTGTTTAACAAAAAATTTACTTCAGTGAACCCTGTCAAACTGGATTTTGTTCTGTTTAATACAATATTTACTACAGTGCACTCTGTCCAAATGGGATTTTGTTCTGTTTAACAAAGTATTTACTACAGTGCATTCTGTCCAAATGGGATTTTGTTCTGTTTAACAAAGTATTTACTATAGTGCATTCTGTCTAGACTGAATTCTGTTCAGTGTAACAAAATATTTGCTGTGTCATCAAAATCACAGAACCGAAATTTCATTTACCATGATTTTCATATAACTGATTCGTTATTTTGGATTACCAAAAAACAGTTACCAATGGGTTCCCATGATCAAAAAGCACGGAACCAAAAAAGTGTTTCCCATGAAATTTGAAATCCAGTGGCCTGTAAGTGTACCTGTCCTACAAACAAAAAAATGAATAATAAAAAAACAGCCATACTCCAATGTTGGAAATTTTGATTGCATGTCTGTATAACATCACATTTTTCCATTGACTAGTGTATCCTGTTTATAATAGACTGTATGTGTAATTAACTTACCAGCAATAAAATACTTTGGGTTAATGAACTACTTGAAATATTATTGCTGGACATATGTTTTTTATCAATCTTAGGCTGTTAATTCTTTTAGAGTCGGTGCAGCAAATTAGCAGAAGTATTGCAATTACTATGGTTCATAAGGTACTAAAAACAAACTTTAGTGAAGTTCAACACACAAACATGTGTATCTATTTATCGGATGGATAGTTTAACACACAAACATGTGTAGGTTTGTTGATGGATGGATGGATGGATGGATGGATGGATGGATGGATGGATGGATGGATGGATGGATGGATGGATGGATGGA
>JAULBS010018723.1:0-10822 GCA_032355785.1 Symmetromphalus regularis
TCTGTATGTGTACGTGTGTGGTGTACGTGTGTATGTCTGTATGTGTACGTGTGTGGTATACGTGTGTATGACTGTATGTGTACGTGTGTGGTATACGTGTGTATGACTGTATGTGTACGTTAGTGGTGTGTGTACACATGTATGTGCATGCGACGACAAATCCTGATAGCACATTTGATTAAATGGTTTAGTAGTCAAACCAAAAGGCTGTGTTATGACTGAAATATGTTGAATTATTGGAGAGCCTATAATATATTTTTTTCATTTAAATAACTATTTTTTTGTCTCCAACCAAATCTTGGCCAGCAAAGAACATGAATTGGATTTATCTTTTGTACGTGACAAGAACACGTGCAGGCTCTCACACAGGATTGCCGAAAGTACACATTTCTGATAACGTCACGCTAGAAAGCTATATATAAAGGTGGATAACCCACCTAGCAGACATTGGTAATTCGGTCCGATATCCAAACATCAAGATGAATCTGAGAATATGTAAGTTATTTTATTTTATTTACATTGTTTTACAGGGTAACCAAAATTCCGGAATTTCCCGAAAAATTCCGAAAATATCGTCTCGTATCCGGAACTGATACCAAATATTCTGAATTTTCTTCAAATTTTTCTTCAATATCGAATAATCTTTGATTAACATTTACATTGGGGTAGCTTGATTCTTTTTTTCTTGTTAGGCAAACTTTGACAAAGGTCTTTTAATCAACTTTTATAATATTAAGCACATTAATTTTTTTCTGCAAAACAATCTAGTGAGGCAGTAGCCTCATTGCCTCAATGAAAATAAAATATTTTAAACTGTTTAAAATAAATACGTAAATATCTCATCTTCATCAAAACAGCCTGTACTATTACAGGCGTAGACACGGGTTTTAAGGAAAGGGGGAGGGGGGAAGTTCAATTGGTGAAATGTTTTGGTGTCCCATTTTACGGCATTTTCCAGATAGGATACAAGCAATACAAACGTCATGCATACATATTATTAAATTATGTGGGGAACCTAAATATGTAAATATCCGTTTCTCCTCATATCCTCTTTTTTAAACACGAAATAAAAAAATCGTTTCTTTTAAAAACAAAAGTGTGGGGTGCATGCGCGGTTCCATGGGAGGGGTCGCACCCCCCTAATGTTTGGGCAATGAACATTTTCCCTGTGTAAACCCTTCGCCCTCCATAGTTGCGCCCCCAATCACAATTGCTGGAACCGCCCCTGGGGTGGGGATTAAACACCCTACTCCCCCAGTGTGTCCGCTACTATATTACCTATTAATTTATCTCATCAGCCGATCAGTACTGTTCCCGCGCAATTTATATTCTTGAATGTAGTTGTCTCCCTTGACATCGTACATTTTAATATTTTTCAACAATCTTTATAAACATATTACCAAGATTATCAATAATTACAAAGGTTAGATTTTATACCAATTTTTCCGCCTACTTCTTCCGATGGTTTCTCCAGAATACACGAAAACAATCGAGGGTTGCCGAAAACTACCGACAACTATCGAATGCAGTTAATTTTAATACTTTTCTTGTTTTCGCTTTAAAACATGATTAAATGATTTTATTTAACCAAGTCATTAATTCATCATTATCATAATCATCATCATCATCATCGTCTTCGCTGATAAGTTTCAGATGTTTAAAAAATCTGTATTCAGTGTAATAGTTGTGAAATTGTTTACTATTCATTTAAGCTTTAACTATTATTATAATAATTATACTGATTGATTGATTTTCTTATTTTCTATAGTGGTTTTCCTTGCCTTGTTTGGCATGACGTCGAGCATATTGCCCGTTCTTCTGGCCCCGCTCATTTCGATGGGGGTCGGGAAGCTCATTCAGCCCCTGGTTGGAAGTATTGTTGCAGATACAACAGCTCTCTTCAAGGGCAAATCTGGTGACGTAAGTAGCATTTTCATTTCAATCTGATTAAAAAGCCATTTTCAATAGTTGCACTTTGTGGCTGTCCTAAAAAAAAAAAAAAAAAAAAAAAAAAAAAAAAAAAAAAAAAAAAAAAACCCAAAAAAAACCCCATAATAAATAATAATAATAATAATTAAAAAATAATTTAAACATTAAATAAAAATAATAAATAAATAAAATAATAAATATTAAAAAAATAAAAATTCTTTTTTAAACAAATAAAATAAAAATTATATATAAATAAATATACAGTTTAAATAAAAATATTTAAGTGCGTTGTGTGATTCAGTTTTTAATATTGTACTCCCAATAATAGAGCTTTACTACTACTACTTCATCTCCTCCTACTACAACTGTTAATAATGATTATAATAATAATGAGCATTTTTTATTTTTTTTATTTAATTCATCTTCTAATTATTGCTGCTATTATTATTATTATGGTTTTTAACCTGTGAGACGTGTTGAGTTTCTCAAGAACAGGTAAAACATTTCTACATGACCTGAACGTCTCATTACAGAAATATGTTTACATCATTTCAGATAACTATTCCCCACACTTCGATCACACTGCATTACGATGTACACAAGTGTCACCTTCACCTTGGAAAGAGAGCTTTCATTAGCAGTAAGTATCTTATGTCATTCACCCACCCACTCCCTTTAGTCACCCTTTTAGGGTTTTCATCAATACATTTTTTCTGATGATCATAGGCGTACAGGTTCCCATTTATGTAGGGGAGAGGGGTGTGGGTAGGTGGGAACTGGTCGACTTTCGTCCGAATTTAAAGGTTTTAAAAGAAAATTCCAGTTGATTTTTTCCCCGAATAAGAATGTTGCCCCTCCATAATTCCCATAACTATGTTCCTTATTTATTGTTGAATTATTCACTGGCAAACCCTAATGTTCAAAAACGGGAGCAGTCCCCCATCCCCCCGCCTCCAATATGAATTTCGTTCCAAACGCCACCCGCGCTAAAGCGGCTACACTTATCTATGGATATTTTATATGTACTATCTCACAGAAAGGATAGCACATACCACAGCCTTTGATAAACCATTTGTGGACCACTTGTCGGTACACCTACCCACTGAGCCTTCCGGGCCTCTCACGTTGGGTTGGAGCCGATACCGATATTAAAAACCACATGCGTCTACCGATATTTGATCCCAGTACCTATCATCCGCCAGTCCGGGGTCGATTAATGAGGACCAGACCGACCGACCGCTAAATTATTAAAACGTGCCCACGTCCATTTTGTTTCAGAACGTCCCGCCATCCCCGGGTCCATCATCTTAAGGAAAGGCATCTTGCCCGGGGAGGTAATGTGAGGAACTATTTCCTAGTATATAATGCAAGACAATGGCGGAAGGAGAACGGAGTTTATTATTTTGTTTTCATGACGGATTTTCTCTGACAAAATTATATTAAAAAACATTTTACATTACAAATGAAATACATGATATAAATAACGATAATTCGATTTAACGCTGAGATTTAGGTTGCTTTCTACCAAATCACGCGATTTTGGGGGCCAGTGTTCAAATCTATCGGAAATGAATGAAACCTCATCTATAAGGCAGTGGGTATTTTGTAAATATTATGGCATGTAATTTCAATAACTTTTTTTTAGCAGAATAATTATTACATCGGTGACACTTGGTACTTGTTAATACTTGGGACGGCAAAAAAAATGCAAGTGAAATTTTGTGCGAACTTGTGTGTGACTAATGAAAACACTCCGTAAATCGTGAATATGCTATCATCTATGTGACAGTATATTTTCTTTGAGTCATAGTTAATGGCAGGCGTCACACTGTATGTCTGTACACTGGTCCAGTGGTTTGAAACGTTGCTTCTATTAACTGTATTGAGAAATGTTACTATGGTCGTCAATTGGATTTAATTTGGTCTAATGATACCTTTAATTGCAGGTATAGAGCGGTGTTCGGCCACTGTTTGCGAGCACCACATTACAAAGACCTGTAAGAGCTGCACCAAACACCACCAGGCTGATGCGCTCAACTGCGCTATGAACGCAGAGGTTTCGCATCTCCAGGCCCTCGCCAAGCAGTAACAAGCATCAAACACTCGTCTTGGAATATCGAGACTATTATCAATAAACTTTTAAAAACCTTGTTGTTGTTGTTATTATTTTTAAATTTATTTATATTTTTTTATGAGACATATTAGATCATTAAAACTTATTTGAAAATGTAACCTTTCGTCAATGCATCATATGGGAAATTTTGACTTAGGCTTTCAGACTGAATTTTAGGCAACAATGAATCTTTTATATACACATACAGAACAGCACATACCACAGCCTTTGATTAATCAGTTGGTCACTACTGGTTGGTGCAAATGGCGTAAACCTATTCTCTTTCTCTCTGTCTCACTATCTCTCTCTCTCTCCTCACACACAAACAAACAAACACACACACAATATATATATATATGATATACATGTATATCTATAATATGTATGTGTGTACATGTGTGTGTGTGTCTGTATGTATGTATGTATTTATGTATGTTTGTATGTATGTATGTTTGTACGTACGTACGTACGTGTATGTATGTATGTATGTATGTATGTATGTATGTATGTATGTATGTATGTATGTATGTATGTATATGTATGTATAGTTTTAACATTTATAATTAGAGTATGGAATTTAAAGGCATAGCCCCATGGAATTTAAGGGGTTTTGTGTTCTAAATATTGTCATACTAAATCTCGTTTTCATATCACGCAAGACATTTTAACTGAACCATTTAACAATGTCTAATTTCAAGATCGGAACTCTTTGTGGGGTGAAATAAATTGACATGAAATGTTTTTGCAGCGACAAAAATATTCAGAAGTTTTAAAATAACGGCTAACCCGTCACGTGACTCGAAATATATACGTTACACCTTCAAAGGAAAAAAACCCACGTTATTTTTGTTTCGATTTATTTGTCCGTGAGCATAATTTATTATTATTTTTAAAGTATTGATGATAAGCGAGATGTGGTGGTTATGTAAGTAGTTGAATGAAGTATTTCTATGGACAAATCAAATGTTTATATTAAAAAATAATTCTTTGTTTGGAAATTAATTAGGTCAAGGGTCAGTGGGAATTATACGTTTAATGTGAATTCATAGAGATCACCTTTATTCGTAATGTTTTAATTAATTTAGCATCTTTAATTGTAGAATTAAATGTAAATTTATGGTGACATTTAAAAACTTAATATATTTTAATACAATTTTAGCTTTATTAATTACAGTTAAATATAAATTCTTCGTGTCAATTTTTATGTAAACAACATGTTGTTACACGTTAGATTCGCACACAATAAAAAGCCACGTATTCTTTTGAAAGTGTTCGTCCACATGGCGCCAAGATGCACATGAGTGGGTGTTTTTGTATTTGTTATCCCGACACGCAATGTGTGACAGCCAGTTAAGTAAAGCCACGTTCATCTGCCTACATTAATCGATTTCTCCCGCTCCTTTCCAAAACTCTACATAAAAATATAGATTTTTCATCCAGAAAGTTTATATAAAAATAAGAATAAGAACACAAATATTTTAGAATTTTCTGATTTCGAAACATACGTTTAACAAACTGTGGGAAATATTGTTGATACAGTACAACTCATATATAACGATAACTTTCATTGAAAATCAGTCAAACTGAACAAAATAACCTACTACTACTATACCCACATTGTAAACAAAGTGAAGCGACGTAGGTGATTCCCTTTTAAAAGACGCATTTATATTGGATGGTTCCAGCACTAATAACTCCATCACTATCCAATCATTTTTAATATAACATAAATAACCGTAAATCGTCATTATTTTGTGTACTAAATACCACATGAACTTAAAGAGATTACCATTACTGTTATTTTATTGAAGATATAACTTCTGACATTATTGTGACTTGGAAAGTGTCTCATGGCGACTACAAAAGCGTTGGTGAATTTGCTGAAAGCGAAATCTGTCGAACACGGATTGAAATGTTTCTCGACATCCGCCGCGCTGAAAACGAAATATTACAAATTGTTAATTGTTGGAGGTGGAACTGGTGGGTGCAGCACAGCGGCAAAGTTTGCATCAAAACTCGACAAGGGACAGGTAGCTGTGATTGAACCAAGCGACGTAAGTAAACATAATATATATATATATATATATATATATATTTTATATGTATACATGTATATCTAAATCTCTGTATGTATGTGTGTGTGTGTTTTTGTGTGTGTATATGTGTGTGTATGTATGTTTGTGTATGTATGTGTGTATATGTGTGTGTATGTGTGTGTGTGTATGTGTGTGTATGAGTGCGTATGTACATATGTGTATGTGTGTGCGTATGTATGTGTGTTTGCATGTATGTGTGTGTGTTTGGGTGTGTGTGTGTGCGTGTATATGTATGAATGTATGTGTGTGTGCGTGTGTGTGTGCGTGTGTGTGAAACAAACCAATATAAAATGTGGTGATGGAAAAAGTGTGAAGCGGTCGGGCATTGTTCCCATGACCATCCGTCACACCACGCCCAGTGCCGGCTGCAGCCCCCAATAATTCCAATAAATATGTTCTTATTCGTTCCAACGCCCCTGTCAGATGTAACATTTTAACAAAAGGCCGGCGCTGATCCAGGATTATTGAAGGGGGGGTTCCAAATGTGATGGGTAATGGTTAATTTTCACGTCTTCCACGCGTAAAAAAAAGAAAAAAAAAAGAAAAGGAGGGGTCCAGACCTATGTATCCGATACCGAGGAGCCGCCAAGCTTTATATAGCTGTGGACCTCACCAGATCTAACTCAGACAGTGGCCATGCCAGTGTGGATGTCCTATGAGCCTATTTGTTTACGTCGAATAAAGCATATTGTATTATTGTTCTGTTTGCGGTCAGTCATCTGGTTAGTAGAGTACGTGGTATGGTCAATACATTGATTTACCTTGAACCGTGTTATTGTTAAGTGCATGTCAAACATACTATAGCTAATACTATCTACTAGTTTATTTATCCTCTCAATTAGACTGGACGACGGGAAGTAGCGACAAGAAAACGTCTTTGTATTTTCAATAAATCATGCATAAAAAACACGCCCCTACATGAACTTGTCTCTCGTCCCACGGTTAGTAAACGCCGTACCTGTATATGAAAATAACACGGTCATTAGCTATAATTAACAAATATGCCAGTTTAACAGACAATATATAATATATAAAGCGGTACAAATCAGTTGACGGTTACACTAGACCAACTAAATCCCGCTGACGGCCATAGTAACATTTCCTAATAAAAATAATAGAAACATTTCAAACCACTGGACCAGCATAAACACAGTGTGGTATCTAAACTCATATACAGGTAGGGGGTCAGCCAAGTATAACGTCATATTGTAATGAAAGAATTGTTTAATGACACCGCGAGAGCGCATTGATTATTAATCATTCTCTATTAATGACGTTACAGTGATTATGATGAAATGATGACGTCATATTGCATGGGCGGTTCCAGCAATTGTGAATTTGGGGGGGGGGGAGCAACTGCTGTGACGTTAAAATATAGGGCATGTGAAGTAATGTCGCTTAGGGTTTTACAAGAAAAAGTTTCATGGCCCGAAAGTTAGGGGAAGGGGCGTTCGCCGGGTGCGCCTACCCATGGAACCGCACCTGTATTGTTTAACGACACCGCGAGAGCTCATTGATTATTCGTCATTCTCTATTAATGACGTCACAGTGATTATGAAGTAACAATGACGTCATACTGTCATGAACAAAGAAACGCTTTAATAACATTAGAGCATACTGATTTATTAAACATCATAACACTGGATGTGAAACATTTAACAATTTTCACTCGTAGTAAAAATGTGAGCCAGCCTCCAACGGAATTTGATTTAGCCTCTGACGAGTTTTGAACCATGGTTTTCAGGTTGAGAGTTGGAGGTTCTATGACTGAGACTCAAGTAGTATTTCCATAAATAACTACTGTCTCTTATCTCATAATTTATATTGTATCTCATTTACTGTAACCCTACAGTTCCGTGACCCTCGAACTCTGACCTAGGAATCACGTGATTCAGTACAGTGCAACCTGCTATAATTAACCAGATGCCACTTCCAGTAAACAAAGGTTAATGTACTAGTATATAATAACGACATAACCATAATCTCGGTTGTGATAAACAAACATAATACATTGTATAAAAACAGAATTACACTCGCAATTAGTGTTATTTTAGAGGTCATCTAATTAGCAAAAATAATATTATTTTAAAGGGGCACAATCATAGTTCCCGTAAGAAATGGTTTTCTCAAGGATGTTTAGATCAAGTAATTTACTTATTTATTCATTTATTGACTGATTTATTATTCATTCATTTATTTATTTAAATTTATTTTAAATCACAGATCGGTATAAGTCATGTACAGCTACCCAGTAAAAGGAAAGGATTGTTTGTTGAACGACACCACCGTACATTGTTTTTTCAGTGGCATATCACAGACAGCATATCACATACCACGGCATTTGATACACCAGTTGTGGACCACTGGTCGGAGTAAGTGGCTTACACCTACCTAGTGAGCTTTGAGGAGCACTCACTCTGAATAATTGGAGTTAGTACCGAGATTAAAAACCCTATGTCTCCACTAAGATTTGATCCTGGTACCTTACCATCCTAGAGTCCCATAGCGTAATCACTACACCACCGGCATAATTACAAAACTACAATGACGTCATATTTAGTACAGACCAGCTTGTTGGTCATAAAGGCCAGAGTCACCCAATGAAATGCCTTGTTAAACCAAAGCTAATATTTTCTCAGTAAACATCGGCTATTGGAGGTAACCATAAAGTGACCCCCAATAACCTATGTTTATTTTCGTGCTGGGGAAGGGGTGGGCCGTTAAATAAATAAGTAAATAATGGTACTACCACGGGCGCGGATGCAGGTTTTCTGAAGGGGGGTGGGTAGATCCAAATTTGATGTTTGCACAGGATCGGGGAAAAATGGCTAGATTTCATGTCCTTACACACGAAAAATATCCGTTAATGTATCATAATAAATCATACCGGAATGAATTATTATTTGTTAAAAAGTCGAATCACAAAAAATAGAACAGCACAAATTGTCACAGTGTATCATAGGGGTAAAACGTCATACTATCTCATACGGGTAAAACGTCACACTGTATCTTACGGGTAAAACGTCACACTGTATCATACGGGTAAAACGTCACACTGTATAATACAGGTGAAACGTCACACACAGACATCTTGTGCTTACAATATTTAATTTTCTGCCTACGCCCCTGACTGGTAGATTTCGGGAAGGAAATTTTTTCTTTAATACATGCTTTTTTTCACTCTTGTAATTGCTACGCCTATAACAAAATATGTGACGTAATATAATGCTATTTTTGTAACAGGTGCACTATTACCAACCAATGTGGACAATGGTGGGCGGCGGCGTTAAAACTGTCAAACAATCAGGCCAACCAATGGGAAGCGTTCTTCCAAAGAACTGTGACTGGATAAAGGACAAAGCGGTGACGTTTGATCCTGACAAATGTACAGTGACGACATCAAACGGAGAAGTGGTGTGTATCATAAATTTGCATATCATTATCTGGTCTCTAAATGACGTCACAATAGTCCACGTAAAAAAAAAGTCTTTAGCTTCTATCTTCTTTAGATGTAGTTCCCTCCTATTTTAGGAGATTAACTACTATGTACGTTATAATGCAGAAGATTAAAAATAAATAAATAATTATAATATAAAATAAATAAAAAACTTAAAATCAACTAACAAATAATTTTCGTTTTTATATCCAATTGATGTTGAATATTAATGCCTGGGGCATTCACGTCATTCATTTGCTATAACTACGGGACCAATACCAGAATAACAAAGTGAACTGATTGAAACTGGTTGTCGAGACTGATGTTATAGTAAATTATCGAAGTCAGATTATATTGGAATACGGAGATTATCGAACACTACCGACAAATATCAATAGAGTTAAATTTTAATACTCATTTAGTTTTCGTTTTGAAAGACTATTAAAAGATTTTATTCAAGTAAATTACAATATGGATTAATGTATAATACTAAATGCCATATAAAAAAAAAACATGAAATTTTTCCACGTTAATACATACCTGCTTGTTGTTCTTTCAGATAAATTACGAGTTTCTTGTTATAGCAATGGGATTACAGTTAAACTTTGACCATGTGAGTACACTGACATTTAACACTGCAGTCTCTAGAATAATATTAATATCTCCCATATTGCGTTTGTACCCAAGACACAACTTTCTTTCGTTATCTAGGTCACATAATAAATCCATTGACTGGTGAGCCATTATCGTATCCCGCTATCATTTGATCTGTTTAAAAATGGCGGCGAGATTTGAAAATTGTATATAGGCAATGAACGATATCAATTATTATGGAAGACAAGGAAGTTTATTAAAGGCGTAATCTCACAGAATATAAGGGACTTTGTGGTCTAAATATTGATTACGAATTAAATTTACATGCAGTTGTTATACTAAATCTCGTTTTTACAGCACGAAAGACATTTTAACTGAGCCTTGGTATAGGGAATTCCATGTCGAGTCGATCGATATTTTTCACATTTAAAAATTTATTGTTTCAAGATCGGAACTCCTCGTGGTTATGTAAGTAGTTGAATAAAGTATTTCTATGGACAAATCAAATATTTATATTTGAAATTAATTCTTTGTTTGGAAATTAATTAAGTTTCGGGTCCCTGAGAGTATACATTAAATAATAAGAAAAAAATACACCTTGCTGTGGGCAATTTCAGGTCTTAGATTAATAGCTCTGGTCATGTGGCCCAACTA
>JAULBS010018732.1:0-10821 GCA_032355785.1 Symmetromphalus regularis
TTTCTGATAAGCAGCAAGGGGTCTTTTATATGCACTGTTCCACAGACAGGACAGCACATACCATGGCCTTTGATGAACCAGTTGTGGATCATGGTTGCAATGGAAAATAGCACAAACTGCAAATGGGTCCACTGAGAAGGATTGATCTAATGACCGACCACTTCACAGTCAGACACGCTACGGTGAGCTACATGCCGCTCCACTCCACCATTATAGTATTGTCCAACATCCTCTACCTTTGGATTGGCATCAAGTATGTAATATTTATGTTTCAGCTTCTGGAGTTGGGAAGTTTGCTAGAGGAAACCGGTTTTCAGTTGCTGAGCATATGGAACGATACAAAGAAGAATGCCAACGAATATTTGATCTCCAGAACAGGTATGTGATTCAAATTCCTTCTTTCCTACATATTAAATGGTACACATGATTTTTAAGTTAAAAATAAAATTAAAAACATGATTGGAATGACTAGGCTGCTTGTATAATATACAAAGTAAAGTTTGTTTTATTTAACAATGCCTCTAGAGCACTTCAATTTTTATCTCATCATTGGCTATTGAACGTCAATCGTTATGGTCATTCTGACATATTAATTTAGAGGAAATCTGCTGCTGCCACATAGGCTACTCTTTCTGATAAGCAGCAAGGGGTCTTTTATATGCACTGTCGCACAGACAGGACAACACATACCATGGCCTTTGATGAACCTGTTGTGGACCACTGGATGGAATGAAAAATAGTCCAAAATGCAAATGGGTCCACAGAAAAAACAGTATACTGTGAAGATATCAAATAATATGCAACATATTGTTATTGTGCTTATATTTTAATATTGTTTTAGGAAAGATTGTTTGTATCACTGAAAGCTCTTTTATTTTAATGATGAACAAATCCATCGTGAGTTTTCTTCTTACAGAGTGCTAGCTTCCAGTGAAGTGCTCTCAACTGACGAGGAATCCACGTCCGGTGAGGATTCAGACTTTGAAGAGATGGGAAAGAACATTGAGAGTATGCTATCTAACAAGAAAACCAGCTCTCAGGTATTTCTGGTTTTATGTTTTTAACCTCTATAGTATATGCCAGATTAATAGGAACTAGACCGTTTGTTGAGATGAGTATTTTGGTGATAACAAATGATCAAGCCAGACTAGATCAACATATTATTAAAAAGGAAAATAATGTTGGTAGATAAATAAGAAATAGATTTTATTCTTGTTAGGATGAAAAAAAAATTAAGAGATGGAGAAAAATAGAAAACCATTTTTTTTGCCTATAACAGGTGTACTAATGTGAAAGTATGCATCGGACTCTCAAACTGATGACAGTGGTTCAAAACCTGTTGAAGGTGGGCTCACACTTTACTATGTGTCAAAATAATCAAATGTTTGACATCCGGTGGGTGATGATTAATAAATTAATGTGCTCTAGTGGTGTTGTTAAAACAAAACAAACTGAAAAAAAAACCAAAGCCCCCAAATATATGCTATTATTGTTTATATATGTAAACTATTTAGACACAAAGTTTGTTTTATTTAACGACATCTCTAGAACACATTGATTTATACCTTATCATCGGTTATAGGATGTCAATCACATGGTCATTCTGACGTATGTATTTAGAGGAAACCCACTGCTGCTATATAGGCTACTCTTTGCGATAAGCAGCAAGGGGTCTTTTATATGCACCGTCCCACAGAAAGGACAACACATACCATTGCCTTTGGTGAACCAGTTGTGGACCACTGGGTGAAACGGAAAATATCCCAAACTGCAAATGGGTCCACTGAGAACGATCGCTATTTATACATGTGCAGTTGGCTGTTTGAAGATAGAACATGTCACCAATAAGTTTATGAGTTGTACTGTTATATGTTGTTATAATGTGTATATGTTTCTGCTGACAGCTAAGTCACGAGAAGGAGGAGGCTGAGAGAAGGGAACTACACCGGATGCTGATGGGTGAGGGTATGGAGGGGAAGGAGAAGAAATCTCGCAGTTCGTTTGGACAGGATGAGGATTCGGCCCAGGGAATGATGGTAAGCATACACCTTCTTTAATCATTATTCAGTAAATATTGATTATAATTAAACACTAGTTTAATTTTTAATGTGAATGACCACGTTCCCCTTATTGAAACAATTAATGTATTATATGTATGTTATTGTTGTAGGGTGGAAGAAAACTGAAAATAACGAGGAAGTTCCGTAATGAATTTGGTAAAGAGTATACACGAGTGGAAATTGTTAGAAAACCTGTTGTCATAGAAACATATGTGAGGATTAGACAGACAAAGGATCCTACCTTCATGTAAGGAACTTGTTTTGAGCTGTTTATTGTTTTGAGCTATTGATTGTTTTGAGCTATTGATTGTTTTTTTGTTATGTTTTAATGATACAGTCTTCAAACAAGACCTGTTTTGTATGTTTGTGGTCATATGTCTGTAGTACTCACCTTGTGATAGGTAAAATACAAAACAGTTATGCCAAATAGAGAAAGTCATTTACAAATTTTTATTACTGCGTCACTGTGGTATATAGGATATTCCAACTGCATAGTTCCATTGAATACTTTTATAACAAATTCAGAATGTGTGGAAAATCCATATTTGTTTTTATCCATACCAAAAGTTGAGTAGTTAGTTTGATAAATGGCACTTAAATTACTATATTTTACAGCACATTGGTAGGTGTTTGCAGTTGATGGTATTGCACTATTTTTTTCTTCTTTATAGAAAACCTAAATTTAGTTCTTTTGTTTATGTATTGTTATCTTTTAGGAATTTGATAAATCTTCAACAGATTTCTTCCTTACACATGAATCCACATCTGTTTGAGTTTTATTTTCACATTTTCATGTTAAACACCTTGATATGTTTCTATTTTCATATATCATTTTGTCATTTGTGATTCAGTAAACAGTTTGCCGCTATGGACGACCAAATGAAGGAAGAAATGAGAAAGGAGAGAAGGCGGTAATTATTGTTACTTTGATTCTCAGTGTCCTTTGTAAAAAAGTGAAATAGAGATTAAATACCAAGGATTCATCCTTTATATATTCTATTATCTGTCCCCATGAAAATGCTTAGGCGAGTGGTAAATTGCATGCCTGAAACGACTTCCGCGAGTGAGAAATCGCTGTGTTGTTTAATTAACTTTTGTCCATCTATGTTGGAGAACTTCGTCTGATATGATATCGAAACAACTCGGCTATTTTATAAATTATTTATGAAATTGGCCAAGGTTTTCTGATTGTCTTGTTTAACACCACAAATGGAAATGATCATGGATGACCAAACGGAATTGTAACAGTCTGATCAAATGTTGTACAGATACCCAATTAGCATAGCAAAGAAGAATACCAGTTATTTGTTTTACCTTTTGAAAAAATCATAGATATGATGAGTTATGAAGTCAATATACATAAGTTTCAAATATTTATAGAAGAATTGAGTTATTATGTAATGAGCTGACAAAAGTATGAAATTACATATTATTATTATTAATTAGGTGAGTGATTTCCAAGTGGTACGAGTGTGGTTTATCACACCTGTCGATTGAAATTACCTTAAAAACTAAGGTCTGTATATGCATAATAACAAAAGTAATGTGATTTTGAACTGATATTTATACCATTGTGCATAGTAGCTCATTTATTCATATACTTAAGGTGTATTAAGATTGTAATTTGGCATAAATTGATGAAATGTATATCAAAATATATTCCTCTCAACCAGAGAGTGGAAATGAGCTTTTAATGAAGATAATAATTTGTATTGTTATGTTGTGGTAGTTTCTAATGTAATCTGTTAAACACTAGTTTAATTTTTAATGTAGGTCAGTTGTTAGAATTGTCAGGTTGAAGTAATTTCTTACGGGTCTCTTATACACAAAATTATTACAGAATTCAAGAACAGTTGCGACGAATCAAACGGAATCAGGAAAAGCCTTCAGTCCCAATTCCAGCCAAGAAGAAAAAACACAAAGAAACACCGTCACTAAAGGTTGGTAATGTAATTATTGACTCATACATGCAGGCCGATATAGTTGAGACAGTGTTTTCTAGTTTAAACAGTTAATATGTTAATCTTTATTGTTTTATTCTTATATAGTGAGTGAAATTTGTCTTAAGATTTGCATGCACTCATGAAATTAACCATTACAATGAGGATGCTCATTTTGCTATCCTAAAAAGTGCAGATATGGAATTGCAAACAAGTGTTAAAGAATTTTAGTGATGACTGTCCGTAGATCTCCAAGCTGGAGGTGGGGTAGGAAGATTCAGTGATGTATAATTACATCGTTTTTTGTGTTGGTAATTAATTTCATTTTGTTTTGGAAAATATCTAGAATAGTGACACCAACAATCACTATATCAAATGCTATGTTAAATGCTATTTGTTCTTGAAAAACTATGTAGATCATTATGCTAAAAATGTATCTCATTAATTATTCCATTTGTGTAGAAATATGTGATTCTGAATTTTATACATATATTTTTCAGGAATTAGAATATTTCAAAACCACTGTGAGCAGTTTATGTTTTTCAGATAAAACAAATTAAATGTTAAAGTTTATTTGATGTTTTTCTTTTCACAACAACTGCATATTCCTGTATATAATGCTAGGTATTGATAAATAATACTTTTTTTTACCATTCGTTATGTATCCTCGAGTAATCAGTTTCCAGTCTATTAAGGGGGAAAAGCTTCTGCACTCACGCTGTTGTAATCACACAATCAATGTAACAGAATAATATTTTACCTTGGTTATGTTACTATTAAAATCAACCAACAAATCTTCCAAATGTTATCTGTTTATATATTTAAAAAAAAGAAATTCCTACCTGGTCAGATGTTGACATTTTAGAAATTCGTATCTGGAGCCGGTCTATTTTTAGACAGCGTTACAGTCTAGTTGCCGTAGCGTAAAACATATGTCATGTGAATTTCTAAACTTAAGGCAGACGACAAAATGCCAGTGACAATTTAGTGAATCTACAATGCCAAATGAGTTGTGTATCCTTCAACCTTTTAAAAAGTTAATTTGTAGTAAATGTTACAGGTTTTTTACATTTTTGTCTTCTGAAAGTGAAGATTTTTACTTTTATAACATAATTATTCCAATGTCAAGGTTCACTTGTGTGTAGATTCATTCTAAACAAGCCCTACAAAAATAGACTGACTCCAGATTTAATTCGGAAAGTGATTATAAGCGATACTTATTTAACACTATTTTTTTAAATACAGACATTACATTTACTTATTTAACATATTACTATAACATCATTGTGGCTACAAATAAAAATCAAGGATATATAAATGAACTTGCCTTATAAAGACTTGAACTACCATCCATCAACACTGTAAACCAGCTCTTTATCAGATTGTGATAAACAAACAAGTTGGTAAAATGTGGGATAAAACTTGCAGTCTATCCTATTTTAGAGAGTGAAAACAATTACTGAAAATAACGAAATTTAACAATGTAATTATTTTCCGTATCTTTCTATATACTATCTACAAGTAAACCAAATTGAGAATTTTTGTACTCACATGTGCTTATTGTAATAATTAATTGCATGCATTGTTGCAAGATATAAAAAGGAAGAGAAATTTTATAATTTATCCATATTTAATCTGGATATAGGAAAATCACAGAAACGATAAACCGATAGTAGTGATAGTGATTTACCAAGTACACTGAACACATTTAGATTAGAAAGTACACAAGATTATGACAAAGTATAAATTTATTTACTTCAGATTCCAATACTGACCTACCATGCAGTCAAAGTAATTTTACTGAAAAACATCAAAGCAAGGATCTATTCGAAAGTCCTTAGGAGTAAGAGTCCATACCAATTAGTACGATAGAAGAATATATTAGAAAGAAAACAAACAATGTAGAAAAATATAATATTTTTTTTAGTTTATGTTCAAAACTGCCGATGAATTAGAGACTATTTTCTTTTGCCAAGATTTGAAATTAGAACCTCAAATTGTGAAATGTCCTAATTGTAAAGAGAATTTTAAGTAAAATTATAAGTATTCAAATAAAAAATCACAATTATTAGAACTATTGCTTTCTGTGTAATAAAAAGATTTGTAAAAATAGAGGAAACAATCAGGTGCCATTAAGAAAAGGAACGTGGTTCAGTTCATCTAATATTTCATTTAAGAAGTGTATTTATTATGTATTGTTTTGCATAGAAGATTTTTTATAGAATTTGTTATGTGTGAGATAGTTGGTGAAACAATAATAGACTATTATAATAATTGTCGTGAAATCTTACAAATATAAGTTGAATGCAAAATACATAATATCATCGATGGAGAAGGTTTTACAGTTGAGATAGACAAAGCTAAATTCGGTAAACAAAAGTTTAATGACAGTGGGTTTTTGGTAAGTAGATTTTAGAGTATACATGTAATATCATTAATTCATAAACAAAAATGGTGGAATGATCACAGTGTCCACAGAAACATGACTGATATATCTGTTGTCTGCCAAATTCAATAGTATGCAAATCGGTTGGTGCGAACATACTTGTCCGCCTCAGCACATTTACACCTTTCTGCACAAATCAGTTCGGGACTAATTTTGTCTGATGCGGATAAGGATTTGCACAACGTGACCTCATATTCGGGTGTTTCCTGACCTCGGTGTACAACCCTTCATGGGTATGGATCTAATTATATGCTAAAACATTGACAGGTTTGTTCGAACACAGCGGACGGCAGGTAATGTGTGCGGAAGTAGGAGCAGATGCAAAAAAAACCGTGAACACAGCTAAAGATTTCAGTGCATAGGGCCTAGAGTCAGGAGATGTTCATATTTTATTTAAATTTAATTAGTTTTGTGGCTTTATTTTATAACTGAATAAATGTCTTGTCTGAGGTTTGTATTTGTTGTATTTTTCAGGTTTTGGATCAGACGTAACACTGAAGGATGTGTACCACAACTCCTCAAATAATTTCTCTTCTGCAGAAGAACTGCACCAACATCCGCAATATCTGCATTTTAGCACATGTTGATCATGGTAAATAACATTTTACAGGCCCATTGAAGTTGTGAGAACTATCATTCCATTCATGAATGACTCAAGCAAGTCTTATTTTAAATAACCTATTTTTTTTCCATTGTGTTAAATTTAGGACATCATTTACAAATAGAAAGTTTGTGTTCATTATTCATTAACTGTTGACATTTAATTATGAATTATCTTTGTTAACATAAAGTATTCTATAAATTGATTTCACGAAATAAATAAGTAACCTAAATTGTTGACATTTAATTATGAATTATCTTTAACATGAAGTATTCTATAAATTGATTCCATGAAATAAATAAGTTACCTAAAACTAAAAATTGCATAACCTAAGTCAGTTATGCATGTAGTATTTAAACATGCACATTTTAACATTTCGATTTTTACATGTGTACATAGTGAAGGTACTATATGCCATTTATTTTCTTCATATTTCCACCTTACCTATAGCATTGTATAACCTTGTATTATTTAAAGGAATGCCGAAGTCTACAGAGCAGCATATAAAATGGATTAATGTTTTTCAGGAATACAAATGGTGCAATAAAATGTTTAATACGTAGGCCTACATGGATTTAGGATTAATGAACATTACAAACATGGATTCTTTCTCAACACATGAATGAGATTGATGTGCAAGAAAGCTGCATGATGTGGGGTGTGACATAGGACTTGAACAATAACAAAGTTTTATAACTAGTGTTTGTGTGACAGCTGTAGACGAATGGACATGGTTGCGTAACTTGGTTCAAACAATAGTTTTTAAAGTCAGCAATTACACATTTCTGGTTTAATTCGGATTATTTCTTTTTTCAACACGAATATAATAACATTTCCATTGATAGAAATGCAATTTCTCGCGAACAAAGACATAATAACAATTAACTTATTCTGTGGAAAGAGCTGCTATTATACAGCCATTACGAGTTTCACACAAAGCTTGTTCTGACGTGATGTCATGCAGTACAAGTTTATTCTAACTTTTGTACATGAAAAACATATTTGTAAGTACAAAGACATTTTTGTTTAAATTTTTATATATTTTTAACTAATACATTGTAAATACATTAATCCATTTTATATGGAACACTGTACACTTCAGTATCCCTTTAATTATTAATTTATGAGTACCGGTATTGTACATAAAGGATGTTATTAATACAGGTATATTCTTTTTTAGGAAAGACAACTCTGGCTGATGCATTGGTTGCTAGCAATGGAATCATATCGCAGCGGATGGCTGGAAAGGTAATTTTGATCGTATTTTAGTATCATCATTATTCGGGCTATGGATACTTATTTGTAGACAAGGTAATAAATTTTAAAAAAGTTGTGCTACTCAAGCTTAAACTTGAAGGCCAATGAAAGCTTTAAAATAAGGAAACATTAAAATTGACCGTTAAACCCAGTTTTTAATGTGCATCTACCATGTTCATATAAATTCTCTTTTTCAAGGAAGGGGACATAGCTCAGAAGTTGAGCATTTGCCTGATATGTAATATGTGAGCTGATTAATTCTTTTGAGAAGACCTGTTAGGTTATTTCTCTTTCCTGCCAGTGGTCCACAACTGGTGTTACAAAAGCTGTGGTGTGTGCTGTCCTCAGCAGAAAAGCATATTTTAAAAATCCCATGCTGCTAATTAAAAAAAGTAGCCTAATGTAGTGGTTGCAGGTTTCTTCGAAGAATATGAGTCTCAAACACTAAATAGTGTCGTTAAACCTTCCTCTCTCTTTTTCGAATATAAAGTCAGGTTATTGAATATAGCACCGAATTAGAAATTCTGTTCTATTCATCTTTATTGAAATTTGGGTTATTTATATCTCAACAAAGCAGGTAACATTTTGTTAGTCAGAATGTTCAGTTATTGACCCTTAAAATAAGTTACAAATGATTTACAGATTATCATTGATAACCTCATGTTTTGTCATTGCTGCTTACGCCCATCACTCAATGAGGAGTATGGGCCATCAATGACCCCACTCCACTTAACTCAAATCTAATAATCCATCTTCCTTGGTGTGAAACCATTCCTCGTTTCTTCTTCGGTTGTGTCTTTCCTCCAGCTGTTCCTGGGTTTTCCCCTCATGTTTACTTTAACAAAATTTTGGTTATGGTACATGTGAAATATGTTTTGTTTGCAGTGGTGTTTATTGGACAAAACATAATAACTTCCAAATAACATTCTTAATAAATGTTCCTGTTTTCAGATGAAGTATATGGACAGCCGAGAGGATGAACAGTTGAGGGGTATTACTATGAAATCCAGTGCCATTTCACTTCTTCATGAAAATGGTATGAATGATGTTGATACTTATTGTGAATGAAAAGTGTAATTAGTTAAATAGATAACAATACCTATAAAAGCACTAAGATGTAATAACCTGTCTTCAGCAGTTTAAATTTGAAAGTAATATGGGGTTGTTATAATGGATTGTTTTTGTTTTTTTGATGGGTGGTTGACCTGTTTTGAAAAGTTGAAGATGTGATTGTAATTTAAAAGTAATTGGAATACTATAAATTCTAAAATGTTAGAGACCTTAAAAGATAGCAAAATCCATATTGGCGATACAAAACTTTTGCACGTTCGGCACGTCAAACATCAATAAAATTATGCTGATTTTTCAAGATCGACTGATCACTTAATTCACTTTGACACTAAGCAATGTACAGTATTTCCTGTTGCAAACAGTCTTAAACATCTAAGTGGAGCTACTTACCTCCAATTTAATTTTAATAGTAACATTACCAAGTATGCAAACTGACCCTTGTTAAAAACATTTGTTTCCTTTCCTACAATAGGAGTTGGGCATACATATAGCTCAAAGGAAGTTTCTTGTTCAACCAGTGGTACATGACTGGTGAAATAAAACTGTGATATGTGCCATCCTATCTGTAAAAAGTTGCATACAAAATATCTCTTGCTGCTAATTGGAAAGAGTAGGCATGTAATTAAACAGCATGCTGGGATGTCATTAAATATTCCTTTCATTTTCCTTTCCTGAGTAACCCTGATCATAATTATTGTTGTTTTTATCAGGACAAGAGAAGTATCTCATCAACCTGATTGATTCTCCAGGCCACATAGATTTTTCCAGTGAGGTGTCCACTGCCGTACGACTGTGTGATGGTGCAGTTGTACTTGTTGATGTAGTTGAGGGAGTTTGTCCTCAGGTACATAATTCAGTCATCTTTGTCTCCATATAGTTGGAGAATGTAGTTTATATAGACACATATATTGTTCCTCTCAAGTATCCATGGCCTATAATTCAGTCATCTTCCCAGATCCAGGGAAAGTGGACCTTAGGGATCTGGAACCCTACTTGTGCTAATATTTGTTTTCCCATTATAATTTAGTCCAGTATTAAAAATCTTAAAACTGTCTTTGGACCCTCCCCTTCCAGAATGTGTGCATACAGGTCCTCAGGTATACAACTATATTGATATAGATACACAGATAAATAGTTATTGAGTTTTGGACTGGCATGCAAGATTCATTTAGACCAGAATATCCTCATGATCTTCCACAGATGCCAGTTCTGAAAATACTAATTCCAGGGATTTTTCACCAGAGTCCTTTGGCAGAAGGGTTTGGGAAAATTAGCGTGATTTTAGTCATAATTGAGAAGTTTATTTTCACACCATTGAATTTATGTAACTGTAATATTATATTTATTCACCAATTTGGGAATTTATAGTCCAGGGGCGGTATTTATCAAACAACTTAAGTCAGAAAAAAAACTTAAGTCTCAAAAAAAAGCTTAAGTTTCTGTGAT
>JAULBS010018765.1:0-10820 GCA_032355785.1 Symmetromphalus regularis
TAGCCACTCTCATGGAAAATCCATGAGAATGTTGTCACCCCTACACCGCGGTGAGGAACAGTACACGTAGGGGGGGATCTTTTATATGCACTATCCTACAGACAGAATAGCACATACCACGGCCTTTGTTAAACCAGTTGTGGAAAACTGGTCGATGTAAGTGGTATACACCTACCCGCTGAGCCTTGCAGAGTACTCACTCTGGGTTGGAGCCGAAATAGATTAAAATCTCATTCCTCCACTGAGATTTGAACCTAGTATCTACCAGCTATGAGTCTGATAGCTTAACCACTGCACCACAGAGGCAGGTTTATATTATTTTATTTTAAGGGCCTTTGGGCATCAACGACCCCTTCTCAGTGGACCTGCTAATGGGTCTATTCTCCTTTAAAGAGTTTTAAAAAGGATTGTTCAACACCCCATCATAAGTGTTTATTTAGTGGCAGGACAACACACACCACAGCCTTTCATAAACCAGTTGTGGATCATAAGTAGATGCAAGTTGTACACACCTACCCAATGAGCACTCAGCCTGGGTTGGCGACAGTATCAAGATGCCTCAACGGAGATTTGATCCCAGTACTTACCAGCCTACATAATGTGCCTTGAGGAACACTTTCTCTGGGTTGGAGTTGGTATCAAGATTCCATATCTCAACTGAGATTTGATCCCAGTACTTACCAGCCTACATAATGTGCCTTGAGGAACACTCTCTCTGGGTTGGAGTTGGTATCAGGATTCCATATCTCAACTGAGATTTGATCCCAGTACTTACCAGCCTACATAATGTGCCTTGAGGAACACTCTCTGGGTTGGAGCTGGCATCAAAATTAAAAATCCTACGCCTCAACCAAGATTTGATCCCAGTACCTACCAGCCGTGAGTGCAACAGCTTAGCCACTGAGCCCAGTTACTACTGGAGAATCACCATTAGTTGTTACACACCATTTTCACCAAAAGAAAATGATTAGTTACTGAAATCTCAGCAACTTAGTTACTCTGTAGTTATTAGGCGAGTGGGATGTAGATCAAATGGTAGAGTGTCCACCTGTGAAGCTGTCTGTCATTGGATCGATCCTTGTCAGTGGACTCATTTCCAGTTTGGGCTATTTTCTATTCCAACCAGTGGTCCATCAAAGGCTGTGATATGTGCTGTCCTGTGTTTGAGACAGTGCATATAAAAGAACTCTTGCTGCTTATTGGAAAGAGTAGCCTATGTGGCGGCAGTGGGTATCCTCTAAACATATGTCAGAATGACCATATGATTGACGTCCAATAGCCGATGATAAGATTAAAATCTATGCACTCTAGAGGCGTCATTAAATAAAAGAAAACTTTACTTTACTGTGGTGATTAGGTGCCTAATTCATGGTATTTAGCCAAGTAGGCAATCTTTTCAGATTAGAAGCAATGGGATCTTTTACGAGCGAGTTCTGTAAAAGTTCCTGGCTTTGGGAGGAAGAAAATGCAGGAGGGCCCAATTGATTATGGTTTCATTCAACATACTCCCCTCTCAGATCCAAACACTTATAGCAGCGGTCCTTCAGTTTTTATAAGCCCTGTAAGAAAAACTCGGAAGATTGGACCTCGAACCGCCTCCGTATCAGCAATCACTTCCGAATCAGAGTGAAACTTCGTTCCTTTGTGGGAAGAGGTGGTAGTAGGAGGTAGACGAGTAAGGAGGGTTGTCCACCAATTCAAAGCCACAAATGAAGAAACACCTCAAAAGAACGAGTCGGTAATTTTTAAACCAATGTATCTATCTACATTCAAAGGCTTTCTTTTTCATATACAGAGATATGTATTAGTTGATTATATTTACTAAACAGAAAACAACACTTAAAATTGTTTTTGTTACAATTACTAAAATCATCACCCTTTCTCTTCTATTTTAAAAAATAAAATGTTTTAGGTATACTGTACATCAACATAATAGTCATGATGTAAAAAATGTTTTGATGTTGCATGTTTTCTTTGAACTGCATCTTCTTCCTTTCTTAGAAAGAGACTCTGACCGACCTTCACTGAGATGCCTAGAATATAAAAATACAATAGTATTAATATAGTAATAACAGGGGGAGTGCTTTAGCCTCCCCACTCCAATAATTCTGAATCATAAACATTACAAGAAAAAATGAGGGGGGATGGTTCTTGCAGACTTCCAAGAATCATATTTCAAAACTTTTCAATGATTTTACCATGACTGTTTGAAAAATTTAATGACCTTTTTGTACCAAAATCTTTAAAAGTGTACAGAGAGACAGAGGGAGAGAGAGTGGTTTTGCTATACTGAATTCTTTTTCCATTATGTTCTCAGAAACACACAATTATATTTTTCGCCTTATCCGTTGGCTAACGTGGAGGCTGGCACACACTTGACTGCGTGTCAAACGTAACAAATGTTTGACATCCAATAGCCAATGATAAATAATTCACTGTGCTCTGGTAATGTCATTTAAACAAAACAATCTAATTGTGTACTATGGATATAACATTATTCTAACATGATTTTCTGGTTAGCCTGACCTAGAATGATTTAAAACGACACGACCCCCATATCAGATTCACAAACATGTTTAATCCATGAGTAACTGTCCTTGAAATAGATTTATGTCTCATGAACATTTTGTAAACATTTATAAACTTGTTTTGTCAGCTATTGCGAATGCATGGCATAGAATAACAAATTAAAGTCATTTAAAATATAAACGAATCATCGGGGCCTTACCCTCATCAAAATTCTAGAGGGTGGGGGACCACTTTTTTTTTATAAACGAATTTGTGACTAGTCCGAGGATGCGAAGCATTCCAGAAGTTTAGGGGGTTCTGGTGCATGCCGCCGCTGGACAATTTTTTAATTTGGAAGGCCTATAGTGACTATACAAATTAAACCCTGAGATGCATGTTGTTTTCTGGAATACCAAAAAAAGGTGTGATTCTCTGCCCCCCTCCCCCAAAACAGGAAAAAACTGTGTACATACATGTGGTAAATGAATTAAAAATAAAACAAACAAAACCAAAATTCGGGCATCTAAAATTAATGCTGAAAGACAAACAGTGGACAGATGTAACATTTAAAGTAGCCAGATGGCCTGGAAAGTGTTATTAAATTATAAGATGGCATGGACAAACTTGCAAAATTATCAAATGGCCTGGACAGTCTATTAAATTATAAGATGGCATGGACAAACTTGCAAAATTATCAGATGGCCTGGACAGTCTATTATATTATAAGATGGCATGGACAAAGTCTCAAGATTATCAAATGGCTTGAACAGTCTCTAAATCGTAAGATGGTATGACAAAGTTTATGTGATAAAATACAAAATTTGACATTTTTTACATTCAAACTGGGAATTTTCACTCTGAAATTTGGAATGGTGTTTAAAATTGGTGTCTAGCAATATAGGTAATAAAACTGGAATACCTTTTTGTTTTCCTGTGGTTCTTTTCTTGTTCCTTCAAGATCTCCTTTATTGTTGTTCTGCTCAGGCATGAGTCAACATGGTCATTAAAAGCTGAGATACTCCATCCTTGTTTCTCGGCATTACATACAGGACAGACATAGAAAGTATCGGCATCAGCGACACCATTATCTGGCAGCGAAATCTCACCATTATCAGGCACAGCACTGCCAATGCTAGGCTTATTATCACAAGCTAAACCACTGTTCTGTTTAACATCACGTTCACCCATAGTACTGCCGATGCCCCACGTATCACACGTTAAATCATTGTGTTTAACATCACGTTCACCCATAGTACTGTCGATGCCCCACGTATCACACGTTAAATCATTGTGTTTGACATCACTTCCAGCCAATGTATTGCGGCTCACATCTTTACATTCAGTATCTTTCTGCTCAGGATCACAACCTGACATGTCCCCATTTATATGTATAGTACCGCTACACTCGCCCAATCTATCCACACATTCTATACGTCTGTTATGCCAAACAGTTGTACCCATTTCAACTCTTGATATCTTCTTATTGGTCTCTTCTACACTACTTGATTCCCCCTCTACCACACTGAATTCATAACCTGTAGATAAAGATGTCGCTTCCACATTGACAGATGTTCTGCCTCTTACATTAGACTCTGGAGAAACAGACTTCCTTACCACCATGCCAAGCATATGATCTGAAGAAACTGATCTCTCTTCTACACTACTTGATTCCCCCTCCACCACACCGAATTCATAACCAGTAGATAAAGATGTCACTTCCGCATTGACAGATGTTCTGCCTCTTACAATAGACTCTGGAGAAACAGACTTCCTCACCGATCCCTTCACCATATTGCTGGACCTTCCTCCAAGCATGCTGGTATCATCACAAACAGATGCAGAATTTGTATGTGGACTAGGGGAAGTAACAGACATCTCTCTCCGACCTGAAGCATCAAATCTATTGGGGGATTGAGTAATCTGCTTAAAGAGACAGATGTCAACGTGGTCGTTGAAGTAGTTCAGGTTCTTACAGACTACGGTCTCACCGCAGACTGGACAATCATACGTTTCCTGTTTCTCTGAGGGGATCTTGTTACTAGGAGCAACAAATTCCTGATCATCAGTATGGGTACCAGAGTTGCTTCCAAGAATCGTGTCTTCAGACTGCACCATTTGTTGAGTTTTTCCTTCACCTGACTCCATTGGTGTCTTGGCAATTACTCTTTGTTTAGTCTGCGACATTCGTTTAGCTTTAAGTTTCTTTCCAGTTTTAACTGCACTCTCTTTGGAACCCATCATACTTGACAGTTGAGGATGCAGTTTGTTTTCTGTGTCCTGAAACTGCCCACTATCATGTGGAGTGTCTGACACGGTATGTAAAGAGTTAACTGCTAATTTATTCACAACACGAAGGTCAGAGTTCTCATCACTTTTCACTCCAGTTTGTGAAGTGTCTGACGAGCAAGATATAAGATTATCTGCAGATTTATTCCTCTCCTCAAGTTTTTTATTCACACCATACTTTTCACCAGCAGTTACTGACGTATCACAGCGTTTCTTCTTGAACAGTCGTTTACGAGGTGATGTCTTTACAATGGGATAGTCAGATGCACAAGTTTCAGATTGTGGTTGGTAGAGTTGTCCACTGCGATTTTCAGGGGTCTTCACTGTTAAACATTTGTTCTGAAGTGATTTATTTGCTGCACTGTTAGTCATTGCTGATGAAGAGGTGCATATGTATTCTTGCGAAATCAAATTATTCTCTGAAGAACAAGAAATAGTTTCTTCACACTTGTCCGATAGACTGGATGAATCAGCCACTTTTTGATCTTTGGTATTTACAGGAAGTGTTTTGGATGATCCAGCATCCTCTTTTTGATCTCTAGCATTTACAGGAAGTGTTTTGAGTGATCCAGCGATCTCTCTTTGATCTCTAGCATTTACAGGGAGTGTTTTGAGTGATCCAGCGATCTCTCTTTGATCTCTAGAGTCAGTAGTCTTGGACGTCATTTTCTTGAACATTCCTGTTATGGTGTCCTGTTTCACAGTCTGACACACATTCTGATGTACAAGACTGGACATTCGCACACCTGCAGTAAAAAACAGATAATATTTTAGCATGAATCTACTTGTATTTTTTTAAAGCATTTCTGTATTCTACCTATTTCTAAATTCAAACTTAAATATTCCAAAACAATTTTTTTCTTCTTCTTTTCTTAAACCATTTTTTTTATTTAACCTATTTCTCAACCTAAAACCTAGTAGTTGTATAACAAATTTTTTTTTCTAAATTTTTCAAGCTTTTCTGTTTTCCACCAGTTTCCCAACCGAAAACAAGGGGCTCACACACCCCAAACCCCTCCAAACCAAAGGATCAAACTGATAATACTAAGGTTGGGGTGGTTTGGTCAGTGCCACACACTGTATGATATTAAAAGTTAAAAGAGTTATTAATTATGTAAATACAGTCAAACCTGCCCATGCTGCCACCTCTATTAAGCAGCCACCTGTCTTAACAGCCACCTTTATTTTATTCAAAATCAGCTAATTTAGTATAATTTAACCTGTATTAAGCAGCCACCTGTCTTAAACAGCCACCTTTATTTTATCCCAAATCAGCTAATTTAATATAATTTAACCCGTATTAAGCAGCCACCTGTTTTAAACAGCCACCTTTATTTTATTCAAACCAGCTAATTTAGTATAATTTAACCTGTATTAAGCAGCCACCTGTCTTATATAGCCACCTTTATTTTCTGCCAAATCAGCTAATTAGTATAATTTAACCCATATTAAGCAGCCACCTGTTTTAAACAGCCACCTTTATTTTATCCCAAATCAGCTAATTTAGTATAATTTAACCTGTATTAAGCAGCCACCTGTTTTAAACAGCCTTTATTTTATTCATACCAGCTAATTTAATATTATTTAACCCGTATTAAGCAGCCACCTGTCTTAAACAGCCACCTTTATTTTATTCAAATCAGCTTATTTAATATAATTTAACCTGTATTAAGCAGCCACCTGTTTTAAACAGCCACCTTTATTTATTCAAACCAGCTAATTTAATATAATTTAACCTGTATTAAGCAGCCACCTGTCTGAAACAGCCACCTTTATTTTATCCAAATCAGCTAATTTAGTATACTTTAACCTGTATTAAGCAGCCACCTGTCTGTAACAGCCACCTTTATTTTCTGCCAAATCAGCTAATTTAGTATAATTTAACCTGTATTAAACAGCCACCTGTTTTAAGAGGCCACATTTTCTCACTCCCTTGAGTGGTTGCTTAAGAAAGGTTTGACTGTATAAACATATTTACAACAGAAGTATACATTGATCTGAGGCTAACCTAAAAAAATAGAGGTTCCAAAACTACTGAAAGACATGTACGCAAAAAACAATCATCTTTCCTTTATTTGATCAACTATTTAGACCCATCAAACATGAGTAGGATGCTTCGCCACTGAGCTATATCCCACTTTCAGACCCAATTTCTCATTGACAGTTCTACACTGATTTACAGTTCGACGTATTTTTATGACTAAGTGATGGGGTGCTAAACATTTCTTTATCTTTCAACTCACCCATAAGTCGAAGTCGGAGTTTCTGGGAAGCAGAATTCTGGATTTCAGTTTTAAGAAGTTCACTCGAAGCTGCGTATATGTCCTGCGTATCAAATGTGTATTCCGTTAATGTCACAGCTCGTGTCTTCACCTCAAACTTGACTGTTTTCAACTTTAGAGTAACCGTACGTCCCTACAAAATAGAGAATTATTTAGATAATATTAAACAAGTTGTCATTTATTATCAAATGAAATAGTTTCATGAGGGATATAAATTTGATATTAGTAACTAGTTTGATATTCTATTTATTACCTGACAATTTTAATCATTCTATTGTTTAAACTTTCTAATTGTGCAGCTGTTTAGAGAAGTGCTGTTTTATAGTGTTATGGATGACATTACGTTTTACATTTTTCTAGTTTTAGTGTTGTCATTTGCACATTTACAATCAATGTGCTCTAGAGGCGTCATTAAATTTAAAAAAAACTTTACTTTACTTTTCACCTTGAGCCCATTAGAGATGGTGTATTACCAACGTCTGCTAATCTGACCTTTCTGACTTATTTCAAACCCTATGATATGGGCTACTGTATGGTGTTACCTTCAGCTCCGCCTCTCGGAGGTCACTGGATAATGACTGACAGAGTTCTCTGCACTTGTTGTACAGGTCTGATGTCTTGCTTATCTCAGCAAACGTTCTGAAAGGAAAAGATTGATATCAGGACAGACAAAAAAATGAAAGGAATGTTTGTTTAAGGACAATCCAATACATTGGTTAAGTAGCTGCAATTAGGTGTCAAATCTTTTTACATATTAGTAGTGTGCAACCCCAAAAACGTTTGTGGTGCTCTCCAATGTAAGGAGGAATAAAAACAATTTATTACCCATATGGCTCAACATATCTTGGTACATATCAAAGTGTTACGTCCTAGTATTACGTCATACTGATATGAAACACTTTTGACGTCATATTATTTCGCATAGTTTGTTTCCAAAACAAGAAAAAACGACTGGTTTCATTTTTGTTGTTGTTCGGGTTTTTTTTTTAATTTAACTTAAAATTAATTATGGGTAATAAATAGGATATTAAACACGCTTCCATTTTGTATCATGTTTATGTCCCTTGCTAGCTAAAGCTCGTGACAACTGAAAATTATTTCACTCGGGACATAAACATGATACGAAATGGAATATCCTTAATATCCTATAAGTATGTCACTTGCCAAAACATAAAACAAAAACGGTGTCCGACATGTTTTTGTGACAAATGGTTCAGAGAAGAAACCTGCTACCACCACGTAGATTACTCTTATCAATTAGTAGTAAGGGTTCTTTTATATACACCTTCCAACAGACAGGATGGAACATACCACAGATTTTCTTACCAAGTTAGGGACCAATGGAATAATCCTGTTAATTGCAGAAAATATTTATGCACCATGCTTATGCAATTAAGAGTATTCTACTGTGTTTATATGCCTAAAAATTACAAATAATCTCAGGAGACAATATTTCAAAATCTGAGGTAACCGGAAGTCGGTTCACATGTTTTTTACCTGGGTAACCAACTGTTTGGTTACGTGAATTAAATTTGCGTAACTCGTGGGTTACCTGATCGGTTACATCAAAGATATGTTGAAATTATATTTTAAATACATAATTTTTGGCTGAAACAAAGTTAAAACAAAATACAAAAGAAAACAATTTATAAAAAAATTTTGTTTAATGTTTGCTAAAGTTAACTGTTTCTTTTATGAACACTCCCAGATTCCTTTTTTCTTTTGGCGATGTCCATGCTACTTTCATTTTATATTCAGTGTTGTTCAAAATGTTTGTGTTTTTAAAGCTTTTGTAATATCTGTTTACGTTAAAATCATTTTCAACATTTTAGGCAATCCAATATTATGTCAACATGTATTCCTAAAGATAAAATTGCTGCAGATAATTTAGCAGTCCCCAGCGGTCAATGCACATTAATTTTTTTATTAAAACATTTGACTAGACTGTATACTGAGTATTTTAGTTTAGACTGGTTGCATGTTACAACTGTGCAATATAATGTTGTCTACTGGTTCGCTGTGCATCACGTATCTACAAATCAGTCTAAAACATATGTCGGAATACTAGTAGTACATCTGCGTGAATAAACTCCTGTAATCAAAAAGTTTGCAAGTTTTAATTACTGAACGTCTGCAGGCAAGTTTTAATTACTGAACGTCTGTAGGCCACGACATAAGCGATTTGCGGTTATTTAATTTTGCATAAACGACATGTGAACAGAATGGCGGTTCGCGTGAAATTTGTGCACTGGAATTATACAGTTAGTCATGACTGTCTTACCGTTCTGTGCTCATGCTTTTCCGCTCTCCATCCCTGAAAAATAAATACACCTATTAAAACAAAAGTAAATAAAAATTTGTGTTATTTAACAACGCCTCTAGAGCACATTGTTTTTTTTTATCTTATCATTGGTTATTGGACGTCAATCATATGGTCATTCTGACATATTTTTAGAGGAAATCAACTGCCGCCACATGGGCTACTCTTTCTGATAAGCAGCAAGGGGTCTTTTATATGCACTGTCCCACAGACAGGACAGCACATAACACTGCCTTTGATGAACCAGATGTGGACTACTGGTGTTGGAACTGAAAATTGCTCAAACTGCAAACGGTCCACTGAGAAGGATCGATCTGATGACTGACAGCTTCACGGGAGGACACGCTACCATTTGAGCTACATTCCGCTCCACCAATTATAATAACCTGGGATGTAGAAATTCAAAATGCCTAACTTATTTGGAAAAATTATCTTGATACTAATTTAAAACAGGTGAAGTGAGAATAATAAAGTATAAAGAAAATAAACAAGTGAAACAAAAGTAACTTATGGAATGACGGTTACATGATGTTTATGTTTTTAAACTGTCTATAAATTTTTTTAATTAAATTCCATGATATCTAGTATAATAATATTTGCATCGAAATAATTTTTCCAGCTTAATATTATTATGACAACATTATCAACAACAATGACAACATTGTGCTATGATTTAAACATCTGCTGATGGCTGGGCTGGATTTATAAGGGGGCAATTGCCCATGGCCAGAGCCCCCCGACCCCCCACCCCCCACCGACTAAGGACTTCTTTTATAAATATTAAATGCGATGATTATAAAATCAGTTCTATTCATTGGTTTTAGTTCGTGCTTTTTGAATTTCTGACATGGTTTGTATGTTTTTAAACTGTCCATCAGAATGTTTAATTAAATTCCATGAGCAGACGTATGCTTTCTGAATTTCTTACATGGTATATCACTTTTACTATATTTCAATGCCTTTATATTTTATTAATGGTTTATGGATCTGATAACATTAAAAAAAATACTACAAATTAAATCAAAGTTTAGTGTTTCTATTGGTTTTTTGGTGGTAGTATTTCTTAATCTTTGACAGAGTCCTTTGAATTCAATTTTTTTTAGCTTTTAAATACACATCTCAGTACAGGAGATAGAACCGCTCTCTCAATATACTACTTACCTGTCAACCACTGTGGAGCCCAAACCAAGACAAATTCTCATGAAGTAGTTGAACGACACATCTCAGTACAGGAGATAGAACCGCTCTCTCAATATACTACTTACCTGTCAACTACTGTGGAGCCCAAACCAAGACAAATTCTCATGAAGTAGTTGAACGACACATCTCAGTACAGGAGATAGAACTGCTCTCTCAATATACTACTTACCTGTCAACTACTGTGGAGCCCAAACCAAGACAAATTCTCATGAAGTAGTTGAACG
>JAULBS010018776.1:0-10819 GCA_032355785.1 Symmetromphalus regularis
ACAGGACTGCACATACCACGGCCTTTGATAAACCAGTTGTGGAGCACTGGTTGGAACGGAAAATAGCCCAAACTGAGTATTTTAATACTGTTTGTTTTATTTCCACTCTAATTGGTTTTCTCAGTTACAGTTAATGTACATTTAAGATATTCAGTCAATGCATGAAAAGTATTTGTTGAATGTTTGATTATAAAAAAGGTTTGTGTGCAGAACTTAAAACTTTTACATTTTTATTATTTGTTAGATAATATTTATTCAAGGTTTATAATGCTATTTGAATATATTTTGTTATTTTGAAAGTTTTAATAAGTTTTGAATTTTAATTCCATGTTTTAAAATCCTTTTATTTTCAAAAGAACTAATTTTGCAGGAGTCTTGAAAAAAATAGTTCCCAGTCACTCATATTATTGATTTACTTTAATTAGATATTATATTTAGTCTAGAACATTAATGTTCATTTTAAACTGCATATTGTATTCCATGGTTTTTATATGGTGTCATGGTATATACTGAGTGAGCCTCAGTGCTCCATTGCTATATATATCGGACTCTCAAGCAGAAGAACATGGTTCAATACCTGTCTGAGGCTGGCTCACACTTGAGTATATCATAAAATTTTACCAAATGTTTGACATCCAATAGCCGATGTTTAATATAGTAAATTAATGTGTTCTAGTGGTGTCGTTAAACAAAAAACACAACAAAAAACACAGTAAGTGCTGAGAAAAAGTCTATAAAAGACCAACAGGTAATCAGAAGAAAAGCATATTTAGTGAGGGGTGGGAGGGGTGGTGTTGCAGATTGTGCTATTACTTTAAATTTATAATTTAATGTTTTGATGTTACTGGTTAGCATTCTGCCAAACTCAAGCGTTTATAGAATATGATTATTTTGGGTGAATTTGCAGCAATGTAGCCTAGTCCTGAAAAGATTAAACTATTTTATCATTTCATTGCCATGTACATTCTAACTACAAATCCATAGCACCACCCAACGCCTCCTTCCAGACAAATAGCTCTTTTATTATGCTGAGTTACACAGATCAATCTATGGAGAATAACTTGGTAGTTTCTTTGAAATTGTAGTTTAAAATGTACATTTGTAGTTACATAGTCTGTCCAGACGTCTGTAAACGTTCTGGTGTGGTATATGCCTTTTATTGTTCAGAATACATTATGAAATCATTTGAAATATATTTACAATTGTACTCTATTCAGTGTGTTGAATGTTAAAATTTCATTTTGAAAACTGAAATTGGCCTTATAGGAAATATGATCTCTTTTTACATCTTGCTTAATGGTCGTGTAATGGTTTCCGTTATCTTGATGTTTGCTGATAACAAATCCAAAACCTTAAGTGCCCATTTATCACTGATTTCAAATGCTCTGAAGTACAATATCTTGTATAATAGTTAATAGTTAGAAAACATTCAATAATGGCTAAAGGGAAAATATAGTGGAATGCATGAGACATTAATTATTTTGACATCCAGGAAAGAAATAATTTGTGAAGGTAAGCCTTAAAAATAAAATATCTTGGGTTAATTTTGGTTAAATTGGATAAATTTGTATTTAATTTGTTTTAGATACAACAATTTAAAATATTGTAAATTTTGTTGAATGTTTGAATTGCAAAATTGGCATATACATGTAACAAGTATTTATTTTGAAAACCTTTCTAAATTTGCATCAAAATCATCATTGTTGAATTCAAGACAAACATTTGAATTTGTATAAATAAATTAATTGTGAGAAAGTTTGCAAATTGTTTCAACAACCTTTTCTTGTGTCTTAATAGGTGCACCATAGTGGCATCCCATTTTCTCCCATTCCCACAGGTTTCTTCCTTGCATTATATATTTTGGTGTAGCCCAGAAACCATGTTTGCAACATGGAATGTTTGGTAACACCAACAGTATAGCTTAACTCTTAAAGAGCACTTTAATATGATTTCCTGACACATGTACAACTTAACATATTTTTGTAAAAGATTTAATACAGATGCCACTATTGCTGTGTGTTAGTGAATTGCTTGGTCAAAATGGAACACGAAAAAACATGAAATTAAGTAACGATTTTATTATTTTTCAGAATTGAATTGGAGCGACTTTATGCAGAGGTGGAGAAGGCAAAGGAGCTCAAAGAGGAGAGAGAGGAGCAGATTTGGAAGAGTCATGATGAGCGGTTTGCGGAACTGGAGGACGAGAAGCGTCACCTTCAGATGATGATCAGTCAGACTCACGCAGAGAAGTTACGAGCAGAGGAGGAGATCAATGAAGCCAGGAATAAACTTCATGAAGAACAGGAGGACAGTAAGTTATGATGTCTCTAGTAAATGTTTATTTATAATTATTATTATTATTGTAAAATTATGTGCAAAGAGGAGATATATGAATCCAGGAATAAACATCATGAAGAATAAGAGGACAGCAACTGATGACGTGTCTGGTAAATGTTTATTATTAAAGTGAAATTATGTGCAAAGGAAGAAATATTAGAATTCAGGAACAAACTTCAGGAAGACAGAAACTGATGATGTGTCTGGTAAATGTTTATTATTAAAGTGAAATTATGTGCAAAGGAAGAAATATTAGAATTCAGGAACAAACTTCATGAAGAACAGGACAGTAACTGATGACAAGTCTGGTAAATGTTTATTATTAAAGTAAAATTGTCTGCAAATGAAGAAATATTAGAATTCAGGAACAAACTTCATGAAGAACAGGAAGACAGTAACTGATGACATTCCTGATAAGTGTTTATTATTAAAGTAAAATTATGTGCAAAGGAGGAGATAGAATTCAGGAACAAATTTCATGAAGAACAGGACAGTAACTGATTACATTCCTGATAAATGTTTATTATTAAAGTAAAATCATGTGCAAAGGAGGAGATAGAATTTAGGAACAAATTTCGTGAAGAATAGGACAGTAGCTGATGATTACTAGTAAATGTTTATTCTCACTTGTCTAGTAGTGTGGTATTATTTACTGTTTATATAAAGTTACATACAGAGGAGATTGCTGAAGCCAGGAACAAACAATTAGGAAGACGACACTAAGGCCAAGCTTGAGTTTTTTGGATTGTGGATTTTTAAACAAAGATTCACAGGATGAAATAAAAATAATATTTATTTTGACATGTAACTAAATCATAGACTGGTTCCATATTAAATGTTATCAACTGTTTTGAGAGATTATTTTGATATGAAACAGAAATTTTTAAGAATTGGCCCGTTCTTTTTATGTTGTCATTTTTAAATAGAAAAAAGTAATAAATATTGGCCAAAATAGATATTTATTTTATTCCATTTGTGTTAAAATTCATGTCGACATTTTTCAAAACAATATCTGTTAGAAAGTATTTGCATATACAGCAGGTTCACCAAGTCCATTATTCTTCAGTCCTGACAGTTAGAGCTTTGTCCTGGACTATTATTAATAGTTTTATTATTTAATATTAAATACATAGATCACTAGCACATAACCACATGTTTTGAAGTACTAATACTATTAACTATCTGAAATATATGTGGAACATTATATGTTATGACACTGATCTTGTATTGAAGTTAATGTTTACCACACAAAAACATTTCCTATGTGTTGTATCTTTATGTGGTGATAATTTATTGTATTGTTTTTATCAAGGTCAGAGAAAGATTAAAAATGAGCTAATGAAAATTGAGAAGCTCAAACAGGAGCTGAAAGCTCTGGGTCACACAACCACAGTTCCAAAGTCCATGCAGACTGAGTTTGGCATCTCTGCCAGTGACGTACCTATCAGTGGAGATGATGGGAAGGAGATCCGCAAGAGGAAGACTTCAGTAGAAGGACAGGTAACTCTAGTTTACTTTCTACAAAGATTTTATGTTGAATGAGTATTTCAACATAGCCATTATGATATTAATCTTTTGGTTCAGAGCTTTTATTATTTACATCACATATATATTATTAGAGTGAGTATGAATGATGATGCTTAGAGGTAGAGAATCTGCATACAGTGTGAAGAGTTATTGGATCATTTCCCCTTACTGGGCTTATAAATAGTCTATCATTATTCCATAGGTGTACTTTTATATACTGATGTATTGTTGGTATTAGTATTATTTTTTAACTAGACTTGATGAGAATTCAATGTATAAAATATGAATTAAGTCCAAGCTTTTAAAATGCAAATAAGCATGGGTCAGATACAGTGTTGGAAATTCATTGAAAATTGAGATGGTCACCAGGGCTCCGAACTTTGAAAAGTTGGTAGACCAACTGAAAAGTTGATGGGCCAACCTACTTTTCAAGTATTACCTACCTACAAGTTGTTTATTAAATCAAGACAGACAGACTGACTGAAATATATTATATTAATCAATGAATAAACGATGTGAATCATTTCCCCACACGGATAAATTGCGTACCATTGGAAGGTATTTAATTATTATATCACCGTAGCCTATCCAGACATGGAAGACACACAGGCTACCAAGTTTGAAAAGTTTGTAGCCCGACCCCACTTCAGGTGGACTCGGGCTCCTGGGCTCCCGGCCATTTCCAACACTGCCCTTATTGGACTCATTCACTGATTGTTTTTCTTCCAAAACTGGTATATCAACATCAGGGGATAATGTTTCGAAATCTGAGATAACCGGACTTCGGTTCACATGGTTTTTACCTAGGTAACCCATAGGTTATATTTGCGTAACTCGTGTTAATCCAAAGTTATGTTGAAATTATGTTTTGAAGACATAATTTTTAGCTCAAACAAAGTTAAAACAAAATATAAAAGAAATTTTTTTTTGTTTCGCGCCATTCAAGCTACTTTCACTTTATCTACAGTGATGTTCCAAATGTTTTTTTTTTTAAAGCTCTTTCTGCAATGTGGGTATTTTAAAACTTTTGTAAGACCTGTTTACGTTAAAACCGTTTTCAGCATTTGTAAAATTATAGGCAGACCAATATCATGTCTGTATAATTATATTCCTAAAGATGAAATAGCAGCAGATAATTTAGCAGTCCCCAGCGTCTGTGAACATTTCATTAAAACTTTTGGCTCAACTCTATACTCAGCATTTTTTACTTTAGGTCGGTTGCAAGTTACAACTGTTGCAAGTATTTAAAAATCAGTCTAAAACATGTTTTTGAATATTTATACGTCTGCGTGAATAACCTTCCTGTAATTGTGAAGTTTGCAAGTTTTAATTTCTTAACGTCTTCAGGTCATGACGTAACCGATTTGCGGTTCGCATAAATTTAATTTTGCGTAACCGACACGCGAACAGAACGGCGGTTCACGTGAAATATTGTGCCCTGAACATATATGTGCTGTTTTGTTTGTGGGAATTGGTGCATAAAGAAAATACATCTATGATGTTATAGGATAGCATTTCTCTAAACAGCTGCACAATTAGAAAGTTTAAAGAATAGAACTATTAAAATTTTCTGGTTAATAAATAGAATATCAAACTCGTAACCATTGATTATCACATTTATGTCCCTTGTCAAAATATTTTCCTTTGTCACTCGCTAAAGGTCATTATAAAGAAAAAATATTTCACTTTGGACATAAATTTGATAATAAATGGTAACTCGTTTAATATCCTCTATTTATTGCCGATGCTGAAAATAGCCAAATGGACTCAAAATAGCCAAATGGGCTCAAAATAGCCTATGAAGGATGGATCCATTGATCCGCTGCAGCTCAACCAGACTCTGTCATAGAGTTATAAAACTGTTAACTCGTACTAGCACGTATCTCTAAAAGAAAGTTTTTGAAAATGTTTATTTTATTGCAGAGTTGTTCAGATTTTACGAGATGAAGGTAGTTTTGGTTTTGTCATCAAGGGAAGTAGCCCTGCTTACATCGAGTCTGTTGATGCTGGGGGCCCAGCAGAACGGGCTGGTCTGCAACCGAAGGACTACATTATGAAATTAAACGGAATTGATGTGAGGTAAACACAGGCATAAAACTTGTCATTTTAAAATAAAATATCTACCCGATCACTCTACTCTCCTGTAAAATTAATTTAATTAAAATGTATTTAATTTGTTTTATTTAACGTCTTATCATTGGATCAGGTTTAGGGTTAATTTAGCTTCCTTCTTTTAAGAGAGGTGCCTTCTTTATACAGGTTAACTGTGCAAAATTAGCTGATTTGGGAGAAAATAGAAGTGGCACTTTAAAACTGGTGGCTGCTCAATACAGGTTAAACAATACTAAATTAGCAGACACGAAGGAAAATAAAGGTGGCACTTTAAGACAGGTGGCTGCTTAATACAGGTTAAACAATACTAAATTAGCAGACATGAGGGAAAATTGAGGTGGCACTTTAAGACAGGTGGCTGATTAATACAGGTTAAACAATACTAAATTAGCAGACATGAGGGAAAATAAAGGTGGCACTTTAAGACAGGTGGCTGCTTAATACAGGTAGCTGGATGATCGAGTTTGACTGTATTTTCAGACGATGTGGCCATGGCAGATTGATTCAGCTGCTTCAGGACAGTGGTACGGCTCCCACGATTGAGATTCTCCGATATTACGGTGGAATGAGTAAGAAACACATTTATTTATTTAAAACTGTTACAAACAATTTATTTTGAATCTAAGGGAATAAAAAAGAAGTTATTTTAATCATATATGATTATGAATTCTAGAAATATTTATACTTGTCTTTATAAGTATGTCATATGCACAGTCAAAATGAAATTCCATTTTGGTGCAATTTTATTTATAATTTTCTACTAATCATGTTAGATATGCTGATAATTGCATTTATGTATTTTGTCAAATGCTATTTACCTAAAGGTATATTTAATTTTTTAAATGTTGACTCAAAGCTAATAAAACAGTTAATTATTTTCTGTAAATCAAAAGAAATCATGACATTTTTATTTCTGTTTTAGAATGATAGTAAGCAACAGTAACTCTCTACTAAAAATAATACACTAATTACAGTTTTAATTGCAGTGGTTTTCATTTATATATTCTCAAGTATTATTAATTGTTTTTGTGATAACTCCAGTGCCAGCTGTCAGTCTTGAATCGCTGTCGTCAGACTCTGATGCGTCAAGTCATACTTCGACAGAATGGCTCACTCAGCAACAGCTAGTTGACAAGGATGGACGCACATTTAAACAGAGAGTAAGCAATTAAAACTGTCTTTGCATTCAACATTGAAAACATGAATGCAAGAAAATGAAAATTTCTGCAATGTTGAAATATACTTAAGAGGCTGAGTAGTTAAGAAAACTCTTAAAAGACTGAGTAATGTGGGCGGGGTTTTTTTTCTTTTTCTTTTTTAATGTTAAAGAATTAAATATTCTAACAAAATATCTTAGAAAATTATAATTAAGATCTAATGCATTGGTGCTTAAATATTATGATTTAGAAATGTTTTTGTATTTATATATTTATAAATTACTTCTTATGTTGTTTTGCACCCAATTTTATTTGTTAAAGTGTGCAGCCTCTTGTGTACTTTTCACATATGCTGATGAGTATATTAAAATACGAAGCATTTGTTTTGCAGTGGAATTTTTTTTTTCAAGGTCTGTTTGTTCTTATTATTAAAAATAAAGTATACTTTACACTAAAATTGCTGTGGAAAATGCCATGGACACTTTCTTCACATCATTTATTTTGCCGTAGACATTTTCTTAATTACAGGTGTTATATATTTATGAATATTTTTAATTACTTATGTTCTCCTGCATTCTATTTTATTAACGTTTGCAGCCTGTTGTGTCCTTCTCACATGTTTCACCGTAAAGTAAAGTTTGTTTTATTTAACGACGTCTCTAGAGCACATTGATTATTATCTTATCATCGGCTATTGGACATCAATCATATTATTGTCATTCTGACATATGTTTTAGAGGAAACCCGTTGCCGCCATAGTGGCAACTCTTTTGGATAAGCAGCATGGGGTCATTAATATGCACTGTCCCACAGACAGGACAACACATACCTTCGATGAACCAGTTGTTAACCACTGGTTGGAACAAAAGATAGCCCAAACACGTTTCACCGATGAAAGAATTTAATTGAATTGAGTTAATGATTTTGTAGTGTAGGCATAGATCTCTAGAATACATTAAAAGTTTTCCTAATCTGTCATTATGTATTTTATTTGTGTTATTAAATCATACTTTTTTCTATATATAGTGTAATTAAATAATTGGGACACTTTAAAAAAAATATATATATTATAACATTGTGAAATATTTTTATTTCAGATTGAGTTCTTGCTCACACCGAAGGAAAGATCACAGTTAAAGAGATCACTGTTAACTTATGAAGTCACTAGGTATATTGCTCAGAAAGATTTCCGTCTGAACCCCTTCACTTCTCTGTCATTCCAACAACAGATTATTTGGATGTGGCAACTATTAACTTTTTAAAAAACAAAACAAATAATTAAATTATTTTTAAATGTGGGGCTAGTGATTTCCAGGTGGATCTTTTATCATTACCTATATTGTTATTTTTTAATTACTTCCCTTTTTCATTCTTACTCATAAAAAAAAGAATAAAGATTTGATTAAAAAACACTCCAGCTTTCACAATGATATTGCTAACTACCTCAACAAATTTCAAGGTCTGTTTATTAAGACCATGTAAAAAAAACAAATATATATTTTATGTTTTGAAGGTAGATTTTTACCAAAAAATGAACCATTTCCTAAAAGAAAATGCCTTGTTTATCTGCTTGCATGAAATAATTTATTCAATACATTAAACTGATGAAATGACTTGTGTTTGTTGCAGTGATGTAGTGGAATTGTACTCGGACGTATCAGAAATACTGGACACACCATCCAAGAAGACTTTGTGGATGTTTGTGATGACCAGGCTGCCCATACAGCACCAGGAGTATTGTCTGCACAGAATTGATCTTCCACAGCAAGTACTACTAGGTGAGATCATAACACAATCATCTAGTGAGGCTGGGGTTTTCAATTACTCGATCATCCTCACAGCAAGTACTACTAGGTGAGAACACTTAAAAATATCTTCCTCTATTGAGTTAAAACAAACAGGGACTGGTAACCCATGTTGAGTTTGCTTCAAGATAGGGACATGATAACCTATAGGTTAAAAACATAAATGTGTGCTGTGTATGTCTTACAATGTATCTGTATAATATGTTAAACCTTATATGTCTTTACTGTTTATATCATTCATATATAACGGAAATAAAGAATTGAATTGATTGATACAACAAATTTACCATGTTTTAAATTTCCATAAAGTTTATTTTTAAAGACCTTAAGAGAAACATTACAAATATGAATTCCAAATGTCTCGATCTGTCTTTGTTCTGTGGTCTGACAGGAGCATATGGTCTCAACTGCATCATTCTGCTACCTGATTTGAACAAATTAAGATTCTGTCCAGTGGTAAGTTATAGCATTCCCAAGCTGAGCACAGCGGTTCAAAACCTGTTGGTGGCTGGCTTACAGAATTACCAAATGTTTAGTATCCAATAACTGCCAATGATTAATAAATCAATGTGGTCTAATGATCTCATAAAACAAAACACAAAAGAAATCTAGAAAAAAAAAATAGAAAAAAAAAATAATGAAGATTTTAATTTAATTATTGTTATGGAATGTTCCAGTGATTAGGTTTATTGGAGATTGTTTAGAAATAAAGTAAAATTTTAATGTGTATTATATTTGTTTATATTCATGAATATTAGTGATGTTTATATTCATGAATGTTAATGATGTTTATATTCATGAATATTAATGTTTATATTCATGAATATTAATGATGTTTATATTCATGAATATTAATGATGTTTATATTCATGAATATTAATGTTTATGTTCATGAATATTAATGCTGTTTATCAATCTATTTTTCAGAGGTCGTGAGTATTGAAAGACATGGCAACAGAGAATTTCAACAAAGTAAGAAATTTAAAAATTATTTTAACTTCTAAATTATCTGAGGCAGTGCATACAATACTTAAAATGAAAGTTTTTTTAACAGTATCCCAGTGCATTGTTTATTCAGTGGCTATTACATGTAGGTGTCAAACACATGGTGTTTGTGACTCAGAGTCTTAAGAGGAAACCCATTACGGCCACATAAGCAGACTGGTTTGGATCTGATATTTGTTTAATTAAAATAGTTCTTTTGGTACATAGTATTAAACCAAATATGTCAATCCTTCAGACAAAAATTTTCATTTTTGATTCTGTATTTTAAATACCATAGGTTCTAATGTCAGTGAGAAAATATTAAAATTCTGTTTTTGGTAACATAAATGTCGGCATTTCCATCTTCACCACCCTCCACCCCCCACCCTCCCCCATCCCCCCAAAAATAAAAAATAAAAAATATGGCTTTATAAATGCTGAACAAATGTTATTACAGATGGGAATGATGACTGGGAATCTGAGGCTAGACTCTGTAAACTGTCTCCGTCTTTCCAACAGCAGATAGAGTTCCTGTTGACGTCAGAAGAGCGATCAGTGCTAAAACGCTTACTTTATCTCTATGAAGATGACAGGTATGTGAACATTACTGTTTGCAGTCTACTGGATGAATAATTGTGTGTTATACCATATGCACCTATAACTCAAGGTTTTAGCATAAACAGTTTTAAAACAACAGAGCTCAACTTATAGGGATGTGAAAGAAAGGTTACATGTTGAGATCACCTTGTATTGAGATCTTGTATTCAAATGATTTGAAAATTATTTCACAAGGGACATAAATTTGATAATAAATGGTAGTGAGTTTGATATTCTATTTATTACTCCTGACAATTTTAATTGTTCTATTCTTTAAACTTTCTAATTGCACAACAGTTT
>JAULBS010018786.1:0-10817 GCA_032355785.1 Symmetromphalus regularis
GAAAGGTAACTGTCCATTTTAACATTCGGAACATCTCGGCCATTTCCGGTAATATTCGTATCTCTTTTATCATTTTTTGCCTTTAAAAAATTAATTTTTTGCATTGATATTAATTTATGATAAACATATTTATAAATAAATAATCGCGTACCTTAAAAATACATTATACAAATAATTAACTAACACCCATATGTTTATATGAATTCTGCAGCAAATAAAACATGGCAGTAAAATTAATGCCGGCTCGAAATGTAAAAAATATACTTTTTACTGCCGTTTAAACATTGTAGAACCAATGGACAAACCAACCTACACCAAAAATAAAACATATTTTTTATTTAGAAAAATATCAACATTAATGAGGTAAGTTATATATTTTATTTTTAATTCGCCAAAAACCATGTTCCAAGTAGCGCAAACAGACTATAGTGGCTTATTCAATGGGAATTATAAAAATTGTTTTCTCAAATTAACAAACTTTTTGGTAAAAACAAACGTCAATTTCTATCATTATTCGCGGGTTTGCCCAAAAGTAAAACTGGCTATTTCTTCCTGCAGGGAATTTGATTTCATTATTCTTCCCTTTCTTCCAAGAAGTGGCACCCTGCTATCTGACCAACTACATCCTGGCATGGCTAAACTGTACAACTGACAAGACGGACTGCGGTGTTACTAACTACACACATATAGCTCTACGAACATTCTACCAAACTGAAAAAATAGTTTTCCGATATCGCGATCGAGCTCACCTTTCTACTCACCTTTCGGCTATACCGCATGTAGGGCATCAATGGCTTATCTGGTGGTTTGGGTGGCTTCGGCACTCGTGGATCCACCTGAAACAAGACAAACTATAAATGAGGCTAACATTTCGGCTATACCGCATGTAGGGCATCAATGGCTTATATGATGGTTTGTGTTGCTTCAGCACTCGTGGATCGACCTGAAACAAGACAAACTATAAATGAGGCTAACATTTAGGCTATACCGCATGTAGGGCAACAATTGCTTATCTGGTGGTTTGGGTGGCTTCGGTACTCATGGATCCACCTGAAACAAGACAAACTATAAATAAGGCTAACATTTTGGCTATATTGCTGATATAACATCTGATATAAACAAGACGTTTATGTTGGATGAACCTGAAACAAGACAAAATATAAATGAAATGTAGCAAGCCATAAAGCTGACATTTTGACTATATTACATGTTGGACATCAACTAATTATCTAGCAGTTTCGGTGGCTTGGACCCTTGTGGATCAACCTGAAATAAGACAAAAGATAAATAAGGCTCATTTTCAACTTTATCAAACATATGGCATTAAAAATATATCTGCTGTTTTTGGTGGTCGTGGCATCTGTTGATCAACCTGAAATAAGACAAATAAAATTAAAATATGGCTAGTTATTTTACTGTAGTCGACCTAATAAGCACTGAGGGTCCTCACAAAGTATCTAAAGGTGGGCACTTACTAGGGTTCAAAATTCCCAATAAGTGGAATTTTCCATATCGGACAAGTAAGTAAAGATTTGGAGAACATATTATATTCTCATTCAAAGGCAAGAAGATTTAATCAAACGTATACACTGACAAAATACTATGAAAATTAGCCAGTCTAAACTGTTTATTACTAAGTTAAATTATGCATCTGAAGTAATTTTAAATTTTGCCCTCAAGGTGTTTTGATGGTGGCAAAAACTATTTTTATTATTTTTAAAACATTTATTCAGTGTTTTCAAAACAAGGCAGTGGGCGGCGCATTTACCGGTCTATTTGCAAACTAGCACTGTCTACTTTCCTATTAAAAAAAAAACTAGTTCTTTAAAGTATCTCCTCCTCCTACTCTCTTCCTTCCAACTCCTATTCTCAAATAAAATGAAAAGCCTGTTTATTGACATAGGGTGTTTATTATACTGAATACGGTAACTCACCTGTGATTTTCACCACCCGTCACTGATGATCACTGAATATTTGTCCAACTAACTGCAGACATCACAAGTTAATGCACAATGTCATCTGACCTTGAAATTTACGGCAGCCGATGGAAATGAATAATACTGCATATAAGTATGTTTAACAGTATATTCATTTTGTAGAAACTGCCACAGGAAAATTTAATTTACAATGGCAATTAATTGCTGTCATGCATTTGTCTGAATTTCAAGAACTCTATCCTTGAAATGTGCAGCAGTAATCAGCAAGTCATAAAAGATAGTGTAAAATTAGTTTATGGCAGCGTTTACTGTCGTAGAAAATATATAAATATGTTATACAGTATAGCAATTTTCTGGTAATTGCTGTCAGTGCAACAGTAAAAAGATTTAGCGATGGCAATTAATTACCAACTATCTGGCTAAATGAGACTTTTTTTGCCAAAAGTTGGCTGGAGTCGCAGATGTGAGAAGTCGAAGTCGCCATAATATTTTGTTCGAAGTAAAGTGAAAAAAATCCCAGTAACTAACGTCTGACAGTGATACCGATTTGTGATGTCAATCCAGAAAAAAACTAACTAATCTTCACAAACAAGTAAGAAATCTTGCATGACGCGTGTTTATTGTTTCCTGTCAATGACCGGCTATTTGTGGTAACACAGAATAGACCGTGTCGATCTTTGATCGGTTACGTAAGATAAACAAGAATACCAGATGTTTTTGTGGTAAATAATTATGTAGTGATTTTGGCTGCTACAAAGAGTATGCGGTTCCAATTCACTTCGCGGTCTTGTTGTCAGTAGTAGATATTTTCAGTGGCATATCTATTCAAATAATATGGTTGTTGATTTTGTATATTGCACTATTATATTTTTATTTAAAATAATTGTCTGGTGATTGTGGAAAATGTAACAAGAAATTGTTTTTGATTATGTGCACAAAACGGGTAGACCGTTACCAAATAAGAGATAGAGGATAGGGCTCAGACGTTTCACCAAAAAACTATTTAAAAAAAATATATTAAAACAATGTTTAACAGGTGAATTTTTTTTTGTACCATTTTTTGTTTCTCTCCTGAAAAAAAGGCCATGGGACTACATGAGAAAAACACACAAAAATCCCACATTAATTTAATACATTTTGTTTTTACTAGGTTCACTTCTCCCATTTTAATTAAACTTCTCCATTTGTTATGGGAAGGGAGAAGTCACTTCTCCCACTTTTTCTATCCAAGATTAGTGCCTGCAACTGTGTCTGGATTTCAAGGACTGGTTGGTTGCACTCATTTTCATGAATATATCCAATTAACGTTCAAGCACACTGTCCTAGGCACACTACTCAGCTTCCAGTGCTGTCTGTCCAGAACATAAGCCCACAAGTGATGTGCCTATCAATGAATTGTGACCCTGTACCAAGGTATTCATATTTACAAACAACCCATCAAATTAAAATAATAATAATACTCACAAGTGCCGATTTTGAGCCAACTTTAGTTGGGACAAAGGATGGATGCCCATGAGCAGATTGAACAAATGGACTGCTGGAACCCTGAAACAGACAAACATCTTTAGCAACATTTCTTTACCCCAGTCTTTTTTTCTCTTTTTTTAAATTTAACGACGCCTCAAGTGAAAATTAATTTTTATCTTATCATTGGTTATTGGAGGTAAAACATATGGTCATCCTGGCATATTTCTTTCAGAGGAAACTCACTGCTGCCACATAGGCTACTCTTTCCGATAAGCAGCAAGGGCTCTTTTATATGCACATTATATGGAATGGAAAATAGCGCAAAGAGAAAATGGGTCCACTGAGAAGTATTGATCTGATGACTGACTCCTTGACTGGTGGACACCCTACTGTTTGAGCTACATTCTGTTCGCTTTACTCCAGTCAATTGAGCAGTGTTTACTTTGTCCACTTGGAGCACCGTTAATGAGAAAATAAACCACAATTTAATTTGGAAAAAACTAGCCGATTGTGGATACTATCTAATACATTTTTATATTGTTAAAAAGTAAATTTTGTTGGTCAGTGTACAAGCTCTGAAATAAGAACAGTTATCGACACTATTAAGTAGAATTTTTTTTTTTCTCGAAGAATTAAAAATTACAAAGTTAGTTTTGTTGGTCACTGTGCAGGCATGAAAATAAGAAAAGTTGTGTACACTACGTCACTAGTACAAATATTTTATTCATGAAGAATTAACAATTGCAAAGTTAAAGGCAACAAAAATAATGCCAACAAGACAATCAATTAAAATAACACTCCAAAGATACAATTGGCAAGCCAAGTGTGGTTGTCAAGAAGTGGGCATAAATAGTCTTAATTAACTGATTAATAAACTGGTTTCACACATTGATTGTTACAAGATAAACAAAGCTACAAGGTAGAAAAAACAAACAATTTATAAAGCACATGATGGACTACTCTCAATAATTTGGTGTCGTATTTTTGGTTTGGCTAGGGTAGCCGACTCGCGATAATTTGGTGTCACATTAAATTTCCTGAATTACAGTATGTATAAGAAAATATAACTCAACCTTATCAGAATCTTTCCCAGATCCAGATGTCCGAGATCTTGCTGCAAAAGAAAACAAAATAGTCAAAACATAATTTAACCATTACAATGCTATATTATTTTTATATATATTACATTAACTACTCAGTTATTAGGTTGGAAAGATGTCTGGTATGTACATAAGTGGAAAACAATCACTCTTAGAATTAGAAATACAAATAACTTTTTTTGTTTTAACGACAGTAACAGAGCACACTGATCAAACATCTGGAGATTTAAAATCTTCTGGAAGTTTTCACTTCTGTTCTATGGCGTATCCATTGGAAAACATGTCAGTGAAGAAAGATTGCAAAAGGAAAATTATGAAAATAGAAGAGTAATTGTTGCAAAATGGGTAATTATAATTGAATATTTGGCTGCCAAATCGATGCCTTGACTGTGAACCTCTGAGATGTATTCTATTAAATACACAATAAAAATATGGGGGCCGTGATCTCCACCTTTTCTAGGCACTTACAGAAAAATTGCAAATACCAGATTGCTTTTCAAAACATGTATTCTGATAAAGCACTTTAATTTAAAACCCTTTAATGGACTTTATTGGCCTAGCAGAAGCAAAGTTATTATATTTTATTTATTGGGAAAATAGGCTAATTATCTCATGGTATTTGTAATGCCATTATTTTCCAATTGGAGGATTTTTGACCCGAGTAGACATTGAGCTGCAATATATGTAACAATATGCTAAATATAGACGACAAACCAATAAGAATGTTGCCTTTTGGTGATGTCACCCAGCTGACATAAACTGCAGCAGATCTCTCTGAATTCACTGGGTATCATGAAAACCAGTGTGGCACAGTGCAGAAAAATGAAGCAGTGTGGAAAAATTATTACATCAAGAAAAGCGCACCATGTATCGTCAAGGTGCTTTGCTTACAAAGTCAACATGTTTAACAATCAGATTATTATGATTTTATAAGTATCACACTAATCGATTAGTTGGAGTGATCACTGAAAGTTGAGACAACTTTGACGTCATTTCTAAGTTCAGGGGTTGCTTATTTTTTCTTGGAAAATCAAGTCATTGGATGTTTGTCTTGCAAAGATTTGAATTGCATGAGGACAATTTCACACGGATCTGCAAGTGCCTGCCTTTGCTGAAATTTTTACTTACAAGGAGAAGACTGGGATATACTCTTAAAATTCGGAAGTGCCATAATTGATGAAAATGGAGATCCTATCTGTACTGGTATACTGCCCCAAAACCTGAAAATAAAGTCAAAATAAATTCAAACAAAATCCGTAGCTGGTTTCTATCTGTTCATCCTTTTTCACTTTTACAAAAATTAAAACCTTTACTGTTACTATATTTTGTGCACGTCAGATTGGCACCATCGTTTTTTTTTTTAACAATATTTAACTTTTCTTCAAGGGATTGTAGAACAAAAAGGAAAATGTTTTTTGAAATTAAACAACACATTAAAGGTCAAATTTTTATACAAAATTTCAAGAAGATATACTGTACATTAATTTTTGTATGAGAACAAAACCCCGATTTTTTTTGCGTTTTTAGCAGGGGTTTTTTTTGCACGTTTTTCAGTTATGATTTTTGTTACCACAGCAAACATGGTATATATGTATATAACCTAAAATGTTATAATCTAAAGAATCTATACTGACTATATTAATTTTTATATGAGAACAAAACCCAGATTTTTTAATACGTTTTAGCAGGGTTTTTTTGGCACAAGTTTTTCTGTTTTTACAATTTTTGTTACCGTAGCAAACATTTATAATCTAAAACGTTATGAAGTGAAATACTTTTGGGTGTTATGTACATGTTACAAAAGGTATGAAACAAAATTATTTTATTTTTAAATTTATGCTTTGAGTGTTGTTTTTTATTTTATTTTGTTATTGTAGGTAATTTATTAATTTTAATTAACATATATATGCCTGTCAGAATGAATATGTTTGATATTAAATACTATACTGGCACCATCTTTCTTTCTTTTGTTAATTATGTATGAGAACATGGTACAAAAGTAAAACAGCGCATCTCGCTCTTTCTGGTATTTAACAGGACTGACAAAGCAGTACACAGCTAGCAGGTGCACAGAGTTTCGTATTTGTGACGTATTAGTTCGACCGCCATGTTTTTAAATCAATTGGCGGTTGAAGACAAAATCAGTGGATAATGTAGGATTTACTGTGAAAAGGGATGTATCGTCGGGTGGCCTCTTTTTGTGAGGAACCTGTTTTGGTGAGTGCATAGATCGGGTGTATGCGTGTGCTTTGTGGAAGATCTATGATATCACCCGTTTTAGAGTAGAAAATGTAAACAAACTGGTCACATACACAAAATATTTGACAAAATAAATACAAAACAAGTCAATAGTCCACATTTCAAATCGGTACACAACTGAATTTAGTGTATTTCTTAATACCTTTTTAAACTTTTATATAAAAGTCCATAATTTTAAAATAACTTATAAAATAAAAATAATTTACTTGTCAGATGTTGTATTGTCGTCTGGCAGCTCAAATCATGTGATTGCCACGTGCTATATTTTTGCAAGTTCCTTTACAGACCATTACCAAAAATATACATCTCTTATACGTTTTTTTTAAAGCGTCATTGTTTCACAAATTTATTCAAATGCAAAATAATGTACTTTTTACATGAATTAACAATTTTAAATCAGACTTTTTGTTTCTACAGTTTATGAAATTATCAGCAACAAATGTTTTATTGATTTATTTAGAATAAATTTGTAATTAAGTAACTTTGTTTGTGTACCCAAACAACACATAAGCAAGATTTTTAAAAAATGTACTTCATTTAATCATTTTAAAAATCATGTTAAAATCACAGTTTAAAATGATTTATTTATGTATTTTGGGTGAAGCCACATTTTACAACTCTACAATTGTATTCCATACTATTTTGGTTTTGATCTGTATTAGTGATCATGTCATTCTAGTCATCCACCGAAACATTTTACGTAGTTCTCAGTATTGACCTCAGAGGGTTGTTATTTGTTTTGATGCACATTATTGGAACAGAAACTCCAATAAAAAGATAGATGGGCATATAACCAAAGTATTAGTTTCAAAATTCTTGTATTTTTCAATTTCTTGCTTATACTCACCGAAACTGGACACCCTATGGTACAAAGCCAGTGAATACAACAGAAACATGTGACATACCGGTTTCATCTATCCCTGGTAACATTGAACATATTTTGTCGATGTAAAATCTGTCATCACATGGAATTTTCACACACTTAAAATTTGATATCTGTGATTTTAATTTTCTATACCGTAATTTGAAAACCACCTTCACAAATTTATAGTTAAATATTCATACATCAACCCCTTCACCACATGCACATATTACTATACAAAAGAGATCATTTTATGTGTTTATATTATCATTTACATTCACTTAAATAACTATTAACATCATTTGTTTATGTTAAATTATGAATGCGCCTGGCTGATAATTGACATTTAATGCAATAATTGTGAAGAATTGGTATATTTGTATGTAATAAACCGATCTTCTCATTCGGCTTTTGACGGAAAAAAACAAACCTCAAGGAGGGGATTTCCTAAAGCTGTGTATGAATTTCGCGTTAATAAAATAGTAAATAGCTGGACAAAAGAGTTTAATTTTTATTTGAAATTTTTTTTATATTAATGACAAAGTTATACATTGGGAATTATAAGAATTGAACTTGATAATGTTTGAAGTTCATGGAAGTATGAACAGCAAAACAGCTTTACACACTTTGATATACTTTGTGTAAAGCAATTTTGCAGTTCATACTTCCAAGAACCTCAAACATTATCAAGTTCAATTCTTAAATAAAAAAAAGAGAAGGTTAAAGCCAATTTAAAATTTGGTAGGTTTATAATTCTCAACTCTCTTATTTTTCTTCTTTTTATTTACCTCTGTACATTCCATTGAGGTGTAGTAAGTGTTAACCATACTAAAATGATCCCATAATAGTCAGGGAGCCAGTGTCGATAAAAATGAATATTTAATGAGGTAAACCTAATATCAGTCCACAATTCTTAATTTTTTCTAATTAACTTTGTAATATGTGTAATTATAGGTTTATAAGGTCGAAAAATCTATTTCTGACATTTATTTACACCTAACACACACCATTTAAGAGATACCATTTAGTGTATGCTGAATTTAATGTAAAAATAACTTTTCTATAGCAGACGTCATGAAAAAAGGACCTGTGAGAATTTGGTGATGAAAGCAAACCATTTATTTAAATATCATGGGTATGTCATCTTACATAAAGAACTTTGATGGCACTCAGAGAAACTCTGATGGCTGCCAGAGCCACCATTTTGAATATTTAGTGAGGTAAACCTAATACCAGTCCACAATTGTTATTTTTAAAAATCTAATTAACTTTTTAGTATGTGTAATAGGTTTATAAGGTCTGAGAAAACCATTTCTGACATTTATTTAGACCTAACGTTCAACATTTAAGAGATACCATTTAGTATATGCTGAATTTAAAGTAAAAAAAAAATACTTTTTTCTATAGCAAGTGTCATGAAAAAAATTGTCAAATGGGAATTTGATGATGAAAGCAAACTACCTAGTCAATTATCTTATGTGTATCCAATATAACAAAATAAAAACTTTGATAGCACTGAGAAATGGCTCATATGGGCTACATAGCCACCATTTTGAATATTTAATGAGTCGAATCTAATATCAGTTTAAAACTTAATTTTATACAAATAAATTTTGTAATAAATATAAAGTTTAATTATAGGTTTATGAGGTCGAGAAATCCATTTTGACATCTACTTACACCTGAGATGTACCAGTTTAAAGAATGTTTTGAATTTAATTTCAGATTTAACTTTTGTCTACAGCAGGCACTAATCTACATTGTAGCCGGCGAAATGGGGCTTTTCTTCACCGAAAGTTCACACAAATCACCTTGTTAGCAGTAGTGAGAAGTCGAAGTCGCCATAATATTTTGCTCGAAGTAAAGTGAAAATGAGATCCCAATAACTAGTGTAAGAGTGAAATAGATTTGTGATGCCAACCAAACCAAAAAAAGCACCCAATAAAACCCAACAACCTAACTAGCCTTTACACACAAACAAGTAACAAATCTCGTATGACACGTGTTTATTGTACCCTGTCAATGACTGGCTATTTCTGGTGACCCTGTCGGCTTTGTTCAGTTACATAATATAAACAAAATTCCAGTTACTTTGCTAGAGATGCATTTAAAAACGTGTCGCCTGTTGATTTGGTGCTAGTATTCAAAGCAGTTGGAGATTGGTCTGCATGCACGCTTTTAATTTAGATTTGCTAAAATATGGACATCTCAACGAATAAGCTTAATTAATTTTCAATAGTTTCTAAGACAGTGGCAACTACAAAGGTTTCGATTCACTTTGCGGTCTTGTTGTCAGTAGTTGATATTTTCAATGGCATATCTATTGAAGTAATATGGTTGTTGATTCTATTTATTGCAAAAAAACCATCAACTAAATACATATATTTTTACTAGTTTCACTTCTCCCATTTTTATCAAACTTCTTCCATTTCATGTATCCTGGATTAGTGCCTGCTTTACAGCACTGAAAACATTTATAATGTAATTAATTTTATCACGTCTTTTTATCAAGACACAATAGATGGCACGTTTTCTATTTATGATATTTGAATGTTTGTTAATTTTGCATTTTGTTTGATGCCAGCAGTGGGATATATTCAAAAGAAATGATAAGCATCTGACAAGTTTTCAAAGTAATGACATTTTTAGGAATATAGATTTTGTGAGCAGATGGTGGATGCTTTGAGAACAGATTATGAAAGTTGTGAAAATATATATTTACACCTCACAGACGGGTTTCAGGAATCAAATAATTTGTAACACACAGATGCCAAGCAGAAATAGGAATGAACCAATCATCATGAACTCCTAGTCTTATGACACAGTTGGTTAACAACAATAAAAAAGGGAGACTGAATGTGTTCATATGCAAGCCAATCAGTAACCAACCTTATATCTGTCATTTAAAATTTGAGGAACAAATGCACCATAATGCCCAGATCTAAGTACGATATATTATGCTAAGGGAAGAACATTAGGCGCCACAGTTAGTTAAAAGCAAAGTTTCACACTAACAAATCAGAGGATATATTATGCTAATGGAAGAACATTAGGCACCACAGTTAGTTAAAAGCAAAGTTTCACACTAACAAATCAGAGGATATATTATGCTAATGGAAGAACATTAGGCGCCACAGTTAGTTAAAAGCAAAGTTTCACACTAACAAATCAGAGGATATATTATGCTAATGG
>JAULBS010018797.1:0-10817 GCA_032355785.1 Symmetromphalus regularis
GGACATTGGACCCGGGGGAGACGGGTCCGAACAAAATTGGATGTGGACCCGTATAAAAAATACTTCACCTCACCTCATAATGATGTAATCATTTTAGAAAACATTTCAAACAAAGTGGAGAAAGGAATAAACAACATTAGAGATTGATTTGTTTTGAATTTTATTTCTGACATACTATGTCTATTAAAATGGATGTTGTTTTAATTCATCTTAAAGTATCTACATTCTGGTTTACGTGGGTTGTACCCAAGAGAAGCACATTGTTCTGATTCTATATCTGAAACTCTACTGTTGCATTTGTTTTTTCCTTTTTATCTTCTAGTGTCATCATCTTTTACCTTTTTCTTTTACCTTTTCCTGTTGTCTGAGATTCAATATTGAAGAGAATTGTTGGATGCTTTGTTTCAATTTCTGTTATATCCTTGAAACACGCAATACTTAATCAGAACTTCTCATGCTTTTGTGACAGCACCATGTTATTTATAATATAATGTGTTCTCAACATTTTACTGTAGAAATCAGTGCAACATCCTTTGAAGATTGTCAGAATTATATTTAACAGTTGCCTTGTAAAGATCTGTGGGCAAAAAATGAATAGCTTGAAGAGGACTTTGTTATATTTCCGAAACAATTCATTTGCAGCGATAAGTTATAACCTTATGTATGTAGTCACATATACGAACTACATATTTATTTTTATAGTTTTGCGACATCTTTAATTCGGTTTTAAAATTATCTGTTAGAACAGTGCAAATTCAGGTACAACTAATAAAATAAAATCAGTAAAAAATAGTTTTGCGGAATAAAAATATTTTCAGGCTCGGAGACAAAATAAAGTGGCCGAAATTCGAAGAGTTTTCGATGTATGAAGGGGCTCCATGCACGAACGTTGCTGCCCTTCGGTCACCTACTTTTCAATGCTTCCCCCGCCCTTGTCCCACTTTCAAATGCACTTCGCGGGTTCTGAAATACACATCCAAACGACACTTTGACATAATGGTATTTCAGTTCAGATCGCGATGTAAACTTGAAGCTACATCAGCGAATCAAAGCTTAAGTTTTTTTTTCTGACTCAATTACAGCATTAGAATCCATCCGATTTATGGTCCATTAAACTGGGTAACTATAACGAATTCTGTAGAAGATTAATTCCAAAGCAATTTTGTAATTAAAAAAACAAAATCCATGCACACGCCATTTTAACATTAATTCCAACAATGTAAGTCATTTATATGAATAATGCTTAATGAAGCTCATTTAACCATTACCAAAGTCTTGATGGCTTCAAAGACAAATGTTTCATGATCTAATTACAAAAACATGCACACTTCCTAATACGCCATTATGTTACGTGCGGCTGTAGAGTTTTCTGTGATCTACTGGAACTCATTATGCCAATAACGACAATGGTGATGTTCATCACTGGAGAATAAGCACTTCAAAACATTCAGACTTCTGGAACGTCATTATCTTACGTACTGTACAATTGTTGTTTTTGGTGATTTGGAAGTCATCACTGGAGAATAAGTAAAAATGCAGACTTCTAATACGTCATTGTGTTACTTACAGTTGTACAGTTTTTTTGTAATTTAGATGTCATCATGGCAATAAGAACATTCTAATGTTCGTCATTGGAGAATAAGTACTTCAGTATTTTATTTAAAAAATGAAGACTTCTGGTATATCATTATGTTACGCACAGATGTGATGTTTTTTATGTATTATTTTTTTTATTTATTTGTATGTCATCATGGCAATAAAAATATTCTAATGTTCATCACTGGAAAATAAGTACTTCAGTATTATATAAAAACACCCACACATTTTAGTACGCCACTGTGTAACTGACAACGTTGCAGTTGTCTATGACCAACTCAGATTTGGCAAAGTTGTCAGTTACACAGTGACGAAAAGTAAACGAAGGCTGATAATCAGAAATAAGTAATGTATATTATAAAGGTTCAAATGAGTGATCTTCATGAGTCAGAAGGCATACACAATATATAATGGGGAGGAAGGGGTTATTTTGAGAAAGTAGCTACACTATTGTTATCATCAGGACAAGCAAAGCTGGGGGGGGGGTCAAGATGGCATTCCCCTCCCCTCCCCAATAATCTTCGGCTCCTTTTTGGGGCGACAATATTTTCATTTTGTACGGTGTAGGCGCCCTTATTTAGACACTTCACCCACCCCACCCCAGTATTTAAACGGCTTCATGGCACTGCTTATAAATTATATTAATGGAGGACAAGCTTCATGATTCATCTGACGATGGTTATTGCTAAATGATTATTAAAGTACTATAATAGATAACGAGAAAGAAATAATATTGTGTTGCTCCATGCACTTTGATGTACAACGTATTCGTAATGACAGTACTGTTTTCTGTGGTATAATGAAAACCAAGACAAAAATATCCAATTATCCTAACTTGGGAATGATTACAGAAGTATCATACCACCAAGATCTCATTAAATTTTACTAACTGTAACGTTCATGTTGTATTGCAGCAATTACTAATCCGGAAACAAATCAGTTTTTTGTCCAGTTAATCTAAGACATGCAGTCATTAAAATTACTAATAATGTCCGACATTCTACCGCTGGACCATCGAGGCTCACTACCCGATATGGATACATGTTTATATGTCTAACTTTACACATTATATTTAAATAGCTCAACTGATGTTTTGAAAACAAGTCCATATGTCCAATTTGTTTTTCTTTAACGACAGTACTGGAGCACATTGATTTATTAATAATCGGCTATTGGATGTCAAACATTTGGTAATTTTGACACGGAGTCAAGTGTAAGCCAGCCTCCAGTGGGTTTTGAACCACTGTTATCAGCTTAAGAGTCCGACTTTCTACCACTGGACGTACAACCAACCAACCAAACTGTTTTGAAAACTGCCACTCCCCAATATGCATTTCGTTCACACGCCTCTGAGGTATAAGTGGGAATTAATGTTTTTATTTTTGTGTCAATAGACCTTTTGAAATGAATGACCGCTTATATTTTGATCTGCGTGTGATGCTGAACGGAACGGATATTTTTCACTAGAATCGGCGACATGCTCACATTTAATTTGTGAGCAATCAGGGACATTTCATATTTTAAAAGGGCGCTCTCTTAGTTGAAGGTGGTAGTCTTCATAGTTGCACACTGTGGCAGTATTCATGGTTGCACAAGGTGGCAGTCTTCATAGTTGCACAAGGTGGCAGTCTTCATAGTTGCCCAAGGTGGCAGTCTTTATAGTTGCCCAAGGTGGCAGTCTTCGTAGTTGTACAAGGGGCCGTCTCCATAGCTGTACAAGGTGGCTGTCGTCATAGTTGCACAAGGTGGCGGTCCTCAAAAATAAATGTGTTGAAATATACATTACTATCAATTAAAGCAATTTACAATTAACAAAAATAATAATAATAATTCAATAGTGAAATAATTAAAAGTGTGTTCGATACTAATTGGTGGTAGTTTTCCTAATAAAAATATTTATATTGAAATACAAATTCAAACAAATAACTATCAAAGCAATCTACTAGTGCTATTAATCCTGTGATAGAAACGTAAAAATATAGTTGCACACCATTATAATTTGAGTGCGCAGTATTATTTCTACAAAGGAATCTACTTACTAGTGCTATTCATCGAGTGGTAGAACCTTACAAATATGGTTGAACACCATATTAATTTGACTGCGCAGTATTCTACCTTTTCACAATATGAAATTAATTAGCCCATTTTTTTTTATAGGGATTGAATAATATGCAATCGTTTATCAAGATTAACTTATAAATAGTTAAATATAGCACATGTGACCGTGACAGTGGACATTTGATATAATGGTAAGGGAGGTAATGAGTCATTAGATATTTTAAAGATCGAGTTTGCTTTGAATAGCTTGGTAAACCTCTGATGATAATTATCATTCATTAATTGTATGCAATAAAACTGTCATACAAACAAGACAATGGCAATAATTACAATATATATATTAAGAACGTCACCAGAAACCACAATGATGATCATATACATCACATCCAGTGATGATATAGTGAAGAGATTATGTTTAGCTGCATGCATGGCTCGGAGAAGGATAGGTAAATAAGGTACATGTAAATACATAAATACTTGGATAATTAAGAATGTACTTCTTCAGTCGAAGTAAACAAATCTGGAAAGTTTCTTAATGGATGGTTTAGACATTCCGTTACAATTCTTTAACATGCATTTGTATTTATATCAAAATTAATTAATTAATATTAATGCTGCATTTATGTATAAATACCTTTCTTCAAATATCTTCAGGTTACTTAGGTTTGCCATCTCAACGTCCTGAATATAGACATGTATACAGTGATTAATGAACTCTCTCTCTCTATCTTTCTCTCTCTCTGTGTGTGTTTGTGTCATTGTCTCTATTTGTCTCTGTCTCTCTTTCTGTGTTGTTGTCTGTCTGTCCGTCCCTACGTCTGTGTGTCTGTCTGTATCTCTCTCTGCGTCTGTGTAGCTGCGGTGAATATATCTCTGTGTATGTATACGCGCGTGTGTGCGTGTGTGTGTGTGTGTTTTTGTGTGAAATATTATTACGTTAAAAAAATGTAATGCCACATACTAAAATATCTATTAAATGCATAGCATAATCACCAAGGAATTAATATTGATAGAAACAATCATTTTGGATACATATAATTTGTATACATACAATTATAAGTGATGTATTACAAAACAATAAAATGTGTCCTCGTCATACTGAAAATAAAATTTTAATTAATTATATTATTCTCAAAAAAATAATATTTAAAAATTACTATTTTTTAAATAATGTTATAATCCTATTTATAAAGCAGTATTCACTTTAGATATATTTTACTTTGAGATTTAATCTAAATAACAAAACTATCTACACATGTTTAGCCAAAGGCGTATGGGACTGCACACTTTGATCACTGTCCAACATTTATGTTGGTATTGGATACTTTTCATACATATTTATTATATATGTAATTAGGAATCCATGCAGATTAAATCGTTATTTTTTTCAGAATAGCTTCAGCTTGAGCTAAAGTCGATAATTTCCATTAGCATATTCATAATATTAGTGGTTTGACGAATAAACATTGGTGAAACATGGTAATTAAATTAGATTTCTGCGTCATCAACAAATATTTAGTGGAGGATAATTTGACAATATTCACGTTCTTGCTAAAATAGCACTTGGCAAAATGAAGGTCGATATGGATCTATCCACGAATACAAAGTCAAGGTTAAATGCTGACCATCTAAAGAGACCTTTTTGTACCAACATGTGTTAGACCAGAGAACATGGCAGGTAAGGCGCAGACATCTAAATAGGATGTTTTGTTGAGATTTAAATCAATACATACATTTTTTTTTTTTTTAACGACACCACTAGAGCATATTGATTTATTAATCATCGCCTATTGAATGTCAAACATCTGGTTATTTTGACAGGTAGTCAAGTATGAACCAGCCTCCAATTGGGTTTGAACAACTGTCATTAGATTGAGAGTTTGGTGTTTTATCTACAACTAGACCACTGAGTCCCACCACAGACCTTTAAATAAACATTTCTTAGAATTAAAGCAACACCGACATCTAAACAAAGCGTTTTGTTTAGAATTAAAGCCACACAGATTTCTAAACAAATATTTTCATTTAGAATTAAAGCAACACCGACCTCTAAACAAGCGTTTTGTTTAGAATTAAAGCAACACTGATTTCTAAACAAAGATTTTTTTTTAGAATTAAAGCAACACAACTTTAAAGAAAGCTTTCTGTCGAGATTAAAGAAATTCAGACTTTTTACTGAAGTTTTACTGGTATTTGTTTTAAAGCAACTAAACTATGTAAACAAGCTCGTATATGTTATGTTATCGTCTCTGACACAAATTAACCAACAGTGAACTCATAGTTAAATAACATACATACGAACAAGATCGTATATGTTATGTTATCATCTCTGACACAAATTAACCAACAGTTAACTCATATTTAAATAACATACATACGAACAAGATCGTATGTGTTATGTTAAGTCTTCTTTGGCACAACTTAACAAACTCATATTTAAATAACGTTTCCACAACAATATCCTATAATTAATCTTTCAATTCCATTAGTACTGCGTACAATTTTTTTTTTTAACTACAACAAAAACAACAACAAAATAGAACAGAACTTTATTACACTTCAGAAGTGACAAAATATTGTTAACAGTGGCTCAATATAATAAAGATACAATAATACAAACTGATATACAGAATACAGAAATATACGTATCATACAGAAATTAATATATACCGAGCTGTAATGTTATCTAAAACGAAGATATCAGATCGAAATCAATTTCTTATATATAAAAAAAACCTTAAAACACCATTTCAATTATGGCTTTGCAAATAGCTTTCCAAATCGTTTAGATACATAGAAAATAGGATTGGTGACACATTTTGGCCTAGTTGGACACCAATATTGCAGGTGAATAATTCATAGTTTTCATTGTGTACGGATACATGACTTTATACCTTGGTACATAGTGTATAGTATTTTCTTTTAAATTTCCCTTTATATTATTTTCTAAACGTTTTTGCTACAGGCATATCATAGATATCATATCAAAAGCTTTTTGGAAATCTACAAATTCCTAGAATAACTTCGTTTTAATACATTTTACAGGGGCGTTGGAACCAGGAGGCTGGAGCCTCATTAAGCGATTATGTCCTAGAGATTTAATAACTTCATCATAACAACTCATTTGCTTTGATAAGATATGACAGACAATATAATTGTTTATTAAATTATACAATATTAGTAGACGTCTTTTTTGATAATAAATACAGTTAACATGTGCTTATAAACTGTGACTTCTAAAGTGATTTATTATAGCATACTTTGAATAGTATGTTAATGAATTTATCAATATTATTTGGTTTATAATACAGTCTTAAATTATCTTTAAACTTATAATTATCTAGCTGTTCAATTCTGTTTTTATTTTTATGTCAGTTTATAAAATATTACATTATTAAACTATATGAAAATGAGATGTGTACTTTAACTAACGCATTTTTTTCTGACAATAAAGTAAAACGTAAAGTAAAGTTTTTTTTTTATTTAACGACGCCTATAGATTGATTTTTATCTTATCATTGGCTATTGGACGTCAATCATGTGGACATTCTGACATATTTATTTAGAGGAAACCCGCAGCCGCCGCCTAGGCTACACTTTTCGATAAACAGCAAGGGATCTTTTATATCCACCATCCCACAGACAGGACAGAACATACCACGGCCTTTGACGAACCAGTTGTCGAACACTGGTTGTAACGTAAAATAGCCCAAACTAGAAATGGGTCCATTGAGAAGGATTGATCCCACGACCGACCGGTTCACAGTCGGACACGCTACCGTTTGAGCTACATTCCGCTTCCTCACAATAAAGTAATCTGTCAATACTTGAATCAATGATAAATGCACCCAGATATCATTAATTTTTTACCAGCATTTTATAATTATTTAAAAAAATATAATATTATAATATCTAAACATTAAAATCAAAAAATTATTTTTGTTTACTAATCTGTAAATGTCTATATGATGAACATATTTCAATGGTTTATACAAATGTTAGTTTGCATGGCCTGACGAATTCGCTAATACACAAATGTAAACCATTAAGATTGTTTTGGAGAGCGTTCATTTTCTTTTGCTCATCAATCTCCCAAGACTGGCTTTATGGAAGGAAACCTGTTCGGTCATGCATAGAGACAATCTGATCAAAGGCCGTGGTATGTGCTGTCCTGTCAGTGGGACGGTGCATATAAAATACCCCTTGCTGCTTATCGGAAAGAGTTGCCTATGCGGCGGCAGCGGGTTTCCTCTAAATATATATGACAGAATGATCAAATGATTGACGTTCAAAAGCCGATGATAAGATAAAAATCTATATGCTCTAGAGGCGTCATTAAATAAAACAAACTTTACTTTGAGACAATCTGAAATCATCTCATATTACTGTTTTAGGTAGCAGATTAGTGGTTTATTGTAGTCCATGTCCGTGTTCTATTAGACACGCCATGGCTTTTTCCATAAGTTCACTTTATTTCTGTTTTTCTCACCAGCAGGTAATTGAGATATGTATACGATTCACATAATCACATTATTTTGTGCAGGTTCATTGATGTTTCTCTTTTTATGAGCATATGGTAGACAGATCAATACAGAGGTATGTTATGTGTATATTATGTTGGCTGCATTTTATAAACTGCATTATATGACGGATGTAGAAATATGTTTTATTGGCCGAATTGTCTAAACTGTACTACTTGACGGATATAGAAATATGCTTTATTGGCCGAATTGTCTAAACTGTACTACTTGACGGATATAGAAATATGCTTTATTGGCTGAATGGTCTAAACTGTACTACTTGACGGATATAGAAATATGCTTTATAGGCTGAATTGTCTAAACTGTACTACTTGACGGATATAGAAATATGTTTTATTGGCCGAATTGTCTAAACTGTATTACTTGACGGATATAGAAATATGCTTTATAGGCTGAATTGTCTAAACTGTATTACTTGACGGATATAGAAATATGCTTTATATGCTGCATTGTCTAAACTGTATTACTTGACGGATATAGAAATATGCTTTATTGGCCGAATTGTCTGAACTGTACTACTTGACGGATATAGAAATATGCTTTATAGGCTGAATTGTCTAAACTATATTACTTGACGGATATAGAAATATGCTTTATTGGCTGAATGGTCCAAACTGTATTACTTGACTGATATAGAAATATGTTTTATTGGCTGAATGGTCTAAACTGTATTACTTGACGGATATAGAAATATGTTTTATTGGCTGAATGGTCCAAACTGTATTACTTGACGGATATAGAAATATGCTTTATTGGCTGAATGGTCTAAACTGTATTACTTGACTGTTATAGAAATATGTTTTATTGGCTGAATGGTCTAAACTGAACTATTTGACGGATATAGAAATATGCTTTATTGGCTGAATTGTCTAAACTGTACTACTTGACGGATATAGAAATATGTTTTATTGGCTGAATTGTCTAAACTGTACTACTTGACAGATATAGAACTATGCTTTATTGGCTGAATTGTCTAAACTGTACTAATTGACGGATATAGAAATATGCTTTATTGGCTGAATGGTCTAAACTGTATTACTTGACGGATATAGAAATATTTTTTATTGGCTGAATTGTCTAAACTGTATTACTTGAGGGATATAGAAATATGTTTTATTGGCTGAATGGTCTAAACTGTACTACTTGACTGATATATAAAGGAGCTCTATTGGCTGAATGGTCTAAACTGCACTAAACTTGTATTATATCTATATATATGTATATAATATTAGTCGTTGGTTTGTACATCGATATAGCCCTGTAGAGGAAGGAAACAGGAGTGTCAAGTCGTGATATGGACACTGAAAGCGTTCTTATAATAGATATAAAACAGCCAGGTGCGTCATAATGTTGATGGGTTGACTTCGATTGCACCGCCCTGCTGATCGCCTGTGAAAGAACTAATCAATTAACGCGTTAATGTTTAATTCACAACCACGCTGTCAGTGAGAAAACAAATGTTTTATTGGCAGAACGTGTAAAATATCTCATATCACTAAGCTACCAATGGGTAATAGGAACTTAACGTGTATTAATGACTGCATTACGCACCTTATGTACGTACACGCCAGGATTGTTGATCTGCAGAAGTAACGTACATACATGACTATGGCATATATATTATATTACACACACATGTGGATGAATCATTCTTTAACTTTCAAGACTTTGGCACATTTCTAAATGTACTGGATCATTTTGTTAGAGTAGGGTGGGGCATAGTGCCCAGGGTAACAAATATTGTCGTACCAGTTCGTTCTGTATATTGCAATATTTCTACTAATATATATACAAGGAATGTAACTATATTGGGTATATGTCGTGCAAATCTGACATGATTCTAATAATCATTTTTTGTCGTGTGATTATTTATGTGCATGCGCCCAATTTGGGCGCTTTGCCCCGTAGGTGGCGCAAAGCGCACGTAGGATGGGTGTTATGCCCCATTTAGAATTGCATGTATTTTTATTTTATCAATAAGCTACAAATACTAATAACAAGACAAACACATAACTCTATTTTATCATTAAAAGTCACAAACACAAATATATATGTGTACATATATGTGTGTGCATGTGTGTTAAACAATGATTATCATATATTATATTGATATAAAAGTGGCATCAATTTGTAAATTTATTTTTAGATGTCATGTTTTATGTAAATACAAAATACACTGCGTAATCTTTAATATATATTTTACATGTATAATAAAATTATACATTGTGTATTATATATACACAATGACTGCCATCTAAAATATATCCACAATACTATTTTTGCAGATGGGGCATAGCGCGCAGTCATGGGTGCTTTGCCCCAGTTCAAAGGTGGCGTATGTCCCACTGGCAACTATCCTGAGAACATTTGAGTCACGATCTTTTCTTTTATCGCTCATCATAACTAAAGCATGGAAATGCAGGTTATATAATATAGCTTAGAAACTTATTCCAAACTTTTCAAAAATCGCAACCATTTAGTGACAATTTATTGATTAATATGGAAGCGATATTATTTCAAAATGACAACAAAACGGTAAACCATCTATCCTAAAGTGCCAAATTGCGTCCTCTGTCCAAATTGCGTCGTATGTTACTTCCTAATAAACAATGCTTGTGAATT
>JAULBS010018808.1:0-10817 GCA_032355785.1 Symmetromphalus regularis
TGACGTCCAATAGCCGATGATAAGATAAAAATCAATGTGCTCTAGAGGCGTCGTTAAATAAAAGAAAACTTTACTTTAATTGCTAGAGCTTTTGTTTGTTATTTTCAGTTACATATTGATTACAGTATAGAATATATCCAGTTTTGTCAATCCAATATGCTTCTGGTCATACTGATTACATTTATAATAGATCAATAATGTTGCTCTGGGTTTCATTCTCAGTGTTTTGTAGTGTAGCTCACAAATGTCAAACAATTTATTTAAGGAAATATTCTAATTTCATGTAAGCTTCATAAAGATACCAGAGACATTGAAGAGAAATTTGTTGTAGCTATATTTGTGACACATTCCCATGAAAGGTACAACAAATCAATGGCTTTAAATGCCACAACAGGCATGAATGCACATGTTAGGCCCATTTTTATCAATTTTGAGTTTTTCCCATTTTTACGTTCTGTTGCCATTTGTTTCATATACAAAGGTACTAAAGCACATTGCAGCCTGTAAGGTGGTTAAATTTATGATTTAATTCACAGAGTGAAATCGATAGTGTAAAACGTGGCAGATTGCTCAATAATTGATTCAGTCAAAGGTTAAATGTTGTAACTTTGGAAGGTAGTACACTCTTTAAATTCATATCACTTTGAAACTGTTACTGTGGTTTTTATTAATGCCAGTGACTCAAAATACTTGAATTGAAACTTATTGTACCTCTTGTGGGAGCAGGTCACCTTTGGTTATTTGGTTTTATGTAAGAAAAAGGGGGTGTGTGTGAATAAATTTATATTGCTGCCTTGTCTGATAATGATGTGTATTAAAATATAATATATTATGTTTTTCGTTTTGACAGCTTTGGTTTGTTTGTATAATGTAGGGATCTATCCAGGATTTTTAACAAGGGTCCTATGACTGAAGCGATCGGGAAAATGAGCACAATTTTAGTCATAATTGGGAAAAAAATTTCACACCACTAAATTTATGTAAAGTTATGTAATAATATATTTATTAACCAATTTGGGAATTTATACTCGAAAAATTGGGAGTTTTAGTGCCATTTGGTTTTGGTGAGGGGCCGATGTTTGGTACCATATAAAGCCTGGATAAATGCCTTGTTTTGATTTGAGCTCTGAAACTTGATAAGAGTTTTTAAATACAATATAATGTATTTTTGAAGACCGTGTGTTTTAAATTTGATGGCACGGTCAAGGTCAGATTACAGCACTTCAGTGATATCATTTTAATGTATTATATGTTAACACTGAATTTGTCGTCATTCATTTGTTTCAGTTATAAATAATGAAAACAGTTTACTCTGTAATATGTAAGATTGTACATAAAAACACTTCGCTGAATAAAAATGTCCCAAAGACCAGCTAACTATGCATTTCTTAAGAGTATGGTAGATAGGGGAGACTTTTGTGTTTGCATTCTAAATATATATTTTTCAAATAATATTTTGTTTTCTCATCATTTTAAATAGTATATTTAAATTACTGGACATAATAAGTAATGTTCTAATATTATTACTAGTGAAAGACATGATATTTAAGAATTCGTTTAACACATAACCGGATATGAGTGGTAAATCTTTTCATATAAATTATTTTATACCATAGAAAAGAGGTCATAGATGCTGCATTGTAATGTTATATAAAGGACAACGTTTATAATTGCTTGAATGAGTTTCTAAGTGTTAACAGGGCCGGTGGAGCAAGAGAGGCAGGTGGGCATTTGCCACCTCACCCTGTTTTGCGACAATAGGCACTCTGAAATTTTCCTTGTTTTACATTTATTAAGTATGTTGTAGGTGCTTTTCAAATGACTGATGGCGCCCCTATTCATCCTTCCACCTTCCAATATTTAAACGGAGGGGCCGGCCCTGTGTTAGTGTGTGTATTCACATGACTTAGATGTGCAACACTGGTATTTACTGTTGTGTGATTTCTGACATTGTATCTAAGATAAACGCTGTTGAGACTGGGTAATACTCTTGATAAACAAGCATAAGATACAGATATATTAGCCTGTGATACAGAACTGAGTGGCATCTTAACTCGGTGGAATGTTTCTCTTGCATCTGTTTTTTCCTGTTATTTTATAATATAGTGCTTTGTAAGATAAGATAGTTCTCTTTTGTTCTAGGCAGTCAACTCATCTTTTATCCTCCACTGTTAGGAAAAACAATTTGTACATTAAAATGAACTTGAATTAGTTTATCTGAATTTGTATGTTTTCTTTTAGCCTAGGAGGACATTTTCAATTTTTTTCAAACTCATCTACTTCTGCATGAATTATAAAGCTGAAATTCTGTTGCAACTGCACAGATGCATATTACCTGGATAATTTGTGTTGCAGCAGAAATGTGGCTTTAGAACTTGTGCAAAAGACCAAAACAAAAAAATGTGATACAAACTTAGAATATGCCAACAATCATGTTAAGAAATGTTAATATCATTTTCATGCCAATTAATTATGTTAATATTTCACTTTTATCATCACTGACAAATTCTTCCTATTCTGATAGACAAATAATGTCTCCTATTATGGTAGACAAATGTCTCCTATTATGGTAGACAAATTTCTCTTATTCTCGTAGACAAATTTATCCTATTCTGGTAGACAAATTTATAAATGCTATTCTGGTAGACAAATTTATAAATGCTATTCTGGTAGACAAATTTCTCTTATTCTCGTAGACAAACGTATGCTATTCTGATTGACAAATGTCCTATTATGATTGAAAAATTTCTCCTATACTGGCAGACTAATTCCGTGCTTCTTGTACAATTTTAATAATTGGTTTGAATTACCAACCAAGCTCTTGACCTTGTAAAATAAAAACTGCAAAGTGACACATCCAAGGCACAAAATAAAAAATTTCACTTAACTAGCAAATTGCTAACCAATGTTAAAAAATTATTAGCAATTTTGGTAGAATGAGTAGCAATAATTTCCAACAATTCGCAGGCTACTTCTAGCAAGCTTTGTGAGAGTACATTACTGAACTGTGTCATCAGTTCATTGGCATTATAGTAATATAGTGAACTCAAGGAACAATTCAATAAAGACCATGAAAACACAGAAAAAGTGGTGTTTTGCATTTTGCTTTGAACATAATTTTGAATCGCAGTTCGGTTTTTTCCATCGCAAATTGCGATGCGACACCGGTTATTTTGTGCCTTGACATCTAAACTTCACTCAAGTAGAAGACTTTGGCTATTGCTTATTCTAGTCAGTGGTCTACAGCTGGTTTAACAAAGAATGTAGTAGGTGCTGTCCTCTCTGGGAAAGAGCATATAAAATATCCCTTGTTCATACATAGTGGTGGCAGGTTTCTTCTCATGATGGTTGAGTAACAAACCACTACTTTGGAGTGAAAAGGGTGGAAGTCTGGGTTTGGCACTTAAGGTATCACTGAATGTCCCTAAGTGAGCTGCATCTGGTGCACAAAGGGCGTATGTAGATTTCTAAAGCTATTCCGCATTAATCTTAAGATATTCTGCATAAATCATAAGATATTTCACAATAAACTTGTGTCCAGGAAACAATTTCTCTATTAGCTGCTACCCCAACTTACATCCTTTTGGTTCTGAAGCAGCAAAAGACTTTGTGTTTGACCACTAATAGCTGCTGAATAAACAACGTTCTATGGTGTATTTAAATAATCCTTTCAAGCAAAACACAAGTAGTATTTGTATATAATCATTACATTTAAGCTATTTAGCTAATCTTCTGAACATGTCATGAAATTGTGTGATTGATAACTTGCTATAATGTTAATATTTATGTATTTAATCCATTTGTTTTTCTCTTGAAGTGCTTATTGTGAGCTATTGCATGTCAAGCACTACCCAATTATTGATGATGTTCTTTCATTTGCTTTATTTGCCAGTGTGTATTATATTACCGATGTATGAATTTGTTACGTTCAGTGTGCACAACATTTCAATAATCTGATTTGTATGATAGAAAATACTTTGATGCCTCTTGGGAATGCTGAATATGATTTTGAAATGTTTATAAATTTGGAAAATGTTGAAACTTGTGATACATTGTTTCATTGCTATGTTATTTATGTATGGCGTTACTAAGGGGTCATCTTTAGTTTTTTCATCAATTTCACAAGAGTACAAAAACCCCTCCCTTCTCCCAAAAGCATATTAACTGAAAAGGAAAGAAATCATGATTTCACTGCTAGGTTATCGTCATTTTTTATTTTGAAAAGCATTCATATCCCTTTAACTCCCTCCATATCCCTTTAACTCCCTCCCTATCCCTTTAACTCCCTCCAAAGTATATTTTGTATGCTCGTGAAAATGATGAAAAAAGTGGATGACCCCTAATGTGTAGTTACCTGTAGCTGATGACTGTGTAGCTTGAAGGATTCTCGGTACAGTGTGGCAGATGCCCATAATGTATTTGCTTGTTTTAACAGTGCGGTATGTGTGGTTGATACCCATAATATATTTGCTTGTTATAACTGCAATTCAAGTGGTAGATACCCATAATGTATTTGCTTGTTATAACAGTGCAATATGTGTGGTAGATACCTATAATGTATTTGCTTGTTTTAACAGTGCGATACGTGTGGTAGATACCCATAATGTATTTGCTTGTTTTAACAGTGCGGTACGTGTGGTAGATACCCATAATGTATTTGCTTGATATAACTGCGGTACCTGTGGTAGATACCCATAATGTATTTGCTTCATATAACAGTGCGGTACATGTGGTAGATACCCATAATGTATTTGCTTGTTTTAACAGTCAATTTAACCAAGGTATTGTATTGAGATTGTAAACTGATATAGAAGAATTGAATTGTTTGAGGTTTGTTTTGTTGATGTGTTAATATGCAGCTATACGTAGCACCAAACCACCTGTAAGAGAGAAGATTGTTCAGCTGTGATGTTTTCATGTGTTTCGTCTGGAGAACTGAACACTTAATCTACTATGAAGCCAAAGGACAATAAATACAGACTATAAATACAGAACAGGTGATTATTATGTGATTCCTGGAAAAGTAAGAAAAAAAAAAACACTGTTTGATTCCTAGGACCATGGACATAAATCCTGGGGTGGGTGGGGGAACACATACCAGCACACTTTTTGGACAGGTTGCCTATATAATTATGTCCCATTTTTTGCTTAGAAAAATTGAAATTAAAATGCCTAAATAATAATCTTTACCAGTATTTCTTTATGATATCAATGTAACACTTAACCATGTGGTCTTAATGCAAATATACCAAAGTTCACAGGAGATCTATAATGGTGTCCATCCTGAGGATATGGGGGGGGGAACACACACACCTACGTTTTGGATGGAGGGATGTTCCATTCCCCTCATATTTTGGACAGGGGGACATTCCTTACCCCCTCCCCCTAACTTCCAGGATGCGATTTTCGCCATTGTCTAGGACTATAAATTTATATAATACAGAAGAGATGTTATTGGATTCCTATGACTGTTAAGAAACAAACTGTTTGATTCCTAGAACTTTAAAATAATACACAACAGACAATATTTGTTGGATTCCAAGGACTATTAATAAAGAAAAGATAATTATTAATGAATTCCCATGACTGTTAAGAAACAAACTGTTTGATTCCTAGAACGTTATTATAATACACAACGATTTTGGCTTTCTGGGACTATTAAAAAGAAACTCGCTGATTTCTAGACCTGTCAAACATGTTATTATTATGGAGACTTCATTAACTTCTAGACCTGTCAGACATGTTATTGTTATGGAGAACTTCATTAACTTCTAGACTGTCAAACATGTTATTGTTATCGAGTTAACTTCTGTCGGATTATTAGGATATATAACTACTATTGTTATTGAAAACACTAACTGCTGTATTTGATTTTCGTGTGCTTTGGAGGTGTCAAAAATCAGCAAAATGGTTTGTTATGGGTTTTTTTTCTTTCTCCTAGGCCAATTACATAGTTGAAAAGTTCTTGAAAGCCTAGCACACATCTCCAGATGGTAATCCACACTTTTCATTAATTAATCAATCTCTTTATTTACGAAGAGAACAACCATTACTATGTCCATTTTTACACCTACATCACACGATGTTAAAAATATTAGTTCATAACATAGGCAAGGTATTATATGTCATGTGTTCAAGATAGTGCAAGCTATTTTAATAAGCAATTCTTATATTTCAAATAATTTTCCTTTGGGTATAAATTAACTTTCATCTCAATCTTTGTAATATATATGTTTTCATGAACAAATAACCACTTAAATTAGTAAAACAAATGTTATGAGTCACAACGTGATGTACTAACTAAAGGTTACATCATGACATTTTTAAAGAAATCAAATTGCAGCATATTTTTCATTTTATAGGTCTAGTAAAACAAAGATAGTTGGCCTAGAAAATATTTCTATCACTGTGGCTAAAGCTTGACCTAAGGATTGTTCTTGAGACTCCAGTCAGAAAAATTTGTCTGAAAAAAGACTTATACCACAAACTAGTAATCCAGACATTTAGTATATTGAAAGTTTTCATTACTGTAGAGTTGCATAAAATGTTTAATAGAAACTGTTACACAATAATCTGAGATCTGTGCTTTACCATTATATAATAAACATTCTTACCTTCCACCAATTGTTCTCTGTTATGCAACACCGCTGTGATTGCAATTACATTTGTCAGTTCATACTAAACTTTAATAAAGACGATATTTCTACAGTTATCCTTAGAAAAATTCAAGCATACATCCACCTGCCATAACTTTAATCTGAGAAGTTCTTAGCCAGAAAGAGAAGAATCTACAATGTAAGCTTGAATTTGGTTATGAAGTAATTTTACACAAAGAAATTATACAAATGTTGCACATTTACTGTGCTTTGTCATTGATAAATTAATCATCAGGTTTCAGTAGATGCTGCAAATTAGGATATTTTTTTTTTGGGGGGGGGGAGGGGGTTAAAGTGACATACAGTTAAACAGGGTCTATCTTTACACCAAACCTAATGTTATTGTGCATTTGGTTTACAGATAAGTATTAAATGGTAAAAAATTTGACCATTACTCTGATGCATTCAATAAAATGTTGGACATGCGTTATTTTGAAGAAATCATTCACCTTTAGTAGAGTAAAAAAAAAAATCTGTTTCATTTTTTTGGAGAGATACATGTTTAAAAAAAAAAGTTTAAAATCTATTTAAATTGAACTATGCCATTAGTGCATCTTCAGTTTCAAACAAAACTTTGAAATATAGAGATTATTAATAAAAATGGACATTTAATATTGTCCTTTTTCCCCCCTTTGTGTATTAAAATAATTGACTTATTATTGTGGAAGAAATAGTAAGTAAGATGAGGTTAAAGTAGATCATTTCTAAATAGGATAAGTGTAACGTATATTTACATGTTAATTTAATTTTAAAGAAATAAGAAAATCATCTCACTACTTGGTTGGTTGAGAATACAGAACAAAATCCTTGTTTCTAGATGTGACAGTTATATTGTGGAATACAGAACAACATCCTTGTTTCTAGAGGTGATGGTTAACTTGTGGAATACAGGACAAAATCCTTGTTTCTAGAGGTGATACTTATCTTGTGAAATACAGGACAAAATCCTTGTTTCTAGAGGTGATAGAAGTATCTTGTGAAATACAGGAAAAAATCCTTGTTTCTACAGGTGATAGAACTATCTTGTGGAATACATGACAAAATCCTTGTTTCTAGAGGTGATAGTTAATTTGTGGAATACATGACAAAATCCTTGTTTCTAGAGGTGAGTTAACTTGTGGAATACATGACAAAATCCTGCTTTTTAAAGGTGATAGTTATCTTGTGGAATACAGGACAAAATCCTTGTTTCTAGAGGTGATAGTTAACTTGTGGAATACAGGACAGAATCCTTGTTTCTAGAAGTGATAGTTAACTTGTGGAATACTGGACAAAATCCTTGTTTCTAGAGGTGAGTTAACTTGTGGAATACAAGGCACAATCCTGGTTTCTAGAGGTGATAGTTAACTTGTGGAATACAGGACAGAATCCTTGTTTCTAGAAGTGATAGTTAACTTGTGTTCCTTGTTAACCAATTTCATATAAAGCTTTGTTTCACTACTAATTGTTGTTGGCTTTCTTTCACAACTTAATGTTAAGCCAGTTTTATAATTATATCAAATCAAATACAGTAATTAGATGGTGCTCATGCACATTCATTTTAACAAGAACTAACGTAGTTTGACAAATATTATCCAACATTAATTTAGATATTAAGTCATTGATAATTTTAAATAATATTTATCTCTGCTTTCTCTGGGGTCATTTCTGATAAATGATTCTTAACCATGTTGTATAGTTTATTATTGACTCCTGTTGTAATTCTGTACCGTATTGGATAGATGAAGAAGACAAATAGCAGATATCAGATGTTTGTCTAACAATAATAATAAAATAATAATAATTGTAAACATTCGAAAATAGTAGAACTTTATATATCCTGTACTATTAAAAACGGGTTGATGTGTTCAATGCGAACAATATACTGAGAACTATGAACTCGAAAATAAATGAACAAAATATTGTCAAAAATATGCTGGAATGAAAAATATGTTACTTAGTAGAATTTTAAAATTAACAGGCTAAAATTAAGTAAAAGATCAATGGTTATATATTTGTTTTTAAATATACACTTAAACTCATAGTCCCACGGACACTTGACCGTATTAATTTCCAAACGAATTAATTTCAAATATAAACATTTTATTTGTCCATAGAAATACTTACATAACCACCGCATCTCGCTTATTATCAGTATTTTAAAAATAATAATGAATTATTCTCACGGACAAATAAATCGGAAAAAAACCTACATTTTTTTTTTCCATTGAAGGTGTGACGTATATATTTCGAGTCATGAGACGGGTATTCCCCTGTTAGCCGTTATTTTAAAAGTTCTGAATATTTTTGTAGCTGCAAAAACATTTCATATCAATTTATTTCCCTCCACGAGGAATTCCGATCATGAAGTTTGAAATTTATAAATATGAAAAAATATAAAAACGAGATCTGGTGGAACAAAAGCATGTAACTTTCAGTCGTAATCAATATTTAGAGCACAAAAGCCCCTTGAATTCCGTTGGACTATGTCTTTAATACTAATGTCGAGAATGGTCTTCTTTTCTCTAAAATAAACCACCGTAACATGCAGAAACATGTTCAAACGTTGTTTTACGTATGCAAGAGGACGAAGTGCACACACAGTCACCACCTTGTTACGCTGACTGGTCGTATTTTACACGTTTTCTTCACGCACCCATTATCTGTCCATACGCATTTCTTACAGTCGGCAAACAGTTCCATCTTTGACCAAGAACAACGCCCCATATCGAGATACGATTCATGTTTCCAGGACATCATCTCTCTTATTTTGTAGGCCGTGGTCGGTCTGGACAGACGATCGATGAGCAGTTCCAGATCTTTCTTTGAGAGAACCTTTCTTTGGTTAAACCGACTTTCTGGCACTAGGGGCGACTCTCTTTTCTTTGATCTGATGAAATGAGGGCAAGTTTGCTCAAACCAGGGAGCTGGTATTCCAGGCATTTTGAAATTGTGGTTACTGGTGTCAAATAGGTGTGTTGTAGTGCTAAAGATGGTCCAGTATGGCAACACTAAAATTACCGTTCTATATTAGCGGTATGTTTGTAATCCAGGAATAATGTACCATTTGAAACTTGTTTCATAAGTAAAACTTTAGAAGATCCAGTAATATAGATATGACTACACTATTTGACGTTACTATTTGTTTCGTTCAACTTGTTTAATCTCCACAGAAATGATGGTCATGGAGTAAGTAAAGAGTCAATTACAGCTTGTTTCCAACTGTTTTTGTTTTTTAACAGTTAACACATGACCACATACTGCAACAATGCTATTCTATTCCGTACAATTTGTTTGAAACAGTTTCGTGAACACATTATGATATGACGTATTTCTATTGGTATTACTGACGGCTTTTACATTTTTTGCACGCATGCGTTTCTACTATTGGGTTCAGAGTACTTAACTGCTTTGCCAAGTTTGTTTTTTATTGCATTTAATCTCGTATTTGCTGCACCTACGTCTTTAGGGGTATGTAAATAGAATGACCGACTTGTCCAAGCGATGCACATAGATTAATTATGCGTGTATTGTATGATTGTTGACTAAAATGCCCCTTTTGTAATAACGGATAAATGATCAATCGTTTTATAGCGTGCCTCTTTAATAATGAAGATGTCGACATTTAAACGTTCGTATAGAGTGATAGCCATGTAAGAAAAGCTCCGAGCCAGGTAATCATGTGTGCTATACTTACAAGCTGATCAAGCAGCAATAATTAATCAGTTAATGTACCTAATACTACACATACACGTAATCTACACCCCAGACAAACCTGTGCTTTATTTAAAGCCCAGGGCATATAAATAGCTTGAGAGACTTGGTAACGTGTTTACCGGCCTCCGTGGCGCTGTGCTTAAGCTATCGGAATCGAGGCTGGATCGTACTGAGATCAAATCTCAGTCGAGTCATGGGATTTTTAATCTATGTATTGCCTCCAACTCAAGAGTGAGTGCTCCGCAAGGCTCATTGGGTAGGTGTGTACCACTTACACCGAACAGTGGTCCACAACAGGTTTAACAAAGGCCGTGGTATGTGCTATTCTGTGGGATAGTGCATATACAAGATTCCTTTCTGTATATAGAAAAGCAGCGTGTTTCGTGTCACTAACACTAACCTCTGTCCTGGACAGACAGCACAGGAACATGAGTTGTGTGCCCAGGACAGCGTGCTTGAACCTTA
>JAULBS010018819.1:0-10817 GCA_032355785.1 Symmetromphalus regularis
TATATATTTCTTTACATTTTACAAGTGGAAGGACATGAAAATTACCTAATAGTATTATCCATCACATCTGATTCCCACGCCACTTTCAGAAATCCTGCATCCATGCCTGCGCAAACAGATAAATAATTTTTCACCTTGGTTAATACTGGTAGCATAACGAATGTGTTGAATTGTGTAAGTATCGATTCAATCTTCATGATAATAATCATGTAGTCAACTGGAATATATATATTAAAGTTGCCTAATAACACTATGTACATTATCACAAAAAAACAAACACATTTATACTTTAAGTAGAAAAACAAAAATGCATAAATAAAAGTGTACAACAAAAACATCATCCCTTTCCAAATATACAACAGAATTTAAAAAAAAGATGAAAGACCATACAGTTTCCTTGTTAAAAACAAAATATATGAATACACACACATTTTAATGATATAAACTTGAGATATGTTTAAAATACTAAATGTTTTTGCTTGTTTTAAGATTCTGAGTTGAGTTTCAGTGAACGCATATGCCTTTGCATTTTACATAAACTGCATTTCAAGCTATTATCAACACAAAGATGATCAGATATACAATACAAGAAAATATACATGTATTTATTTAAATGGATAAAATTGCTGTTTTTGTTCCAATTATTTAAATATTACTCAAGTTGACATTATTATTCCTTGAAAGGCATCAACATGTAATTTTGTGCGATGATAGATAACTTGGTAAAACATATTGCACTGTTTTAACAAATAATGTTATATTGATTATTAAATATACTCAACCAAAAAAGAAAGTATACATGTTGAAATATGTTTGTTTTATGGGGTGGTCACAGTAATGATACAATGGCAGCAAGCATGTGCACAACTTTTGATATTACTACACACATACCTCTTCATAATGGTGTGGTTATCTAATTCCAGAATTTCTGCCATAAATGTCATCTGGTTTATGAAATAAATTACTACTGATTACATGCATACTTTCTTTTTTGGTTGAGTATACATGCTGTAGTGACAAACAATAACAAAACAACTGTCATCTTAAAGATGAAAGTCATCCTGTTCAAGTGGTAAAAAAAAAAATCAAAATATACTATTATACCGAGTTTTGTAAAAGTATTTTCTGGATAAGGAATGTAGAGATACCCTGATTCTAACAAAGTAACATACTTAATACTTTTTTTCTGGATGCCATCACCTTGAAAACAACCAATCTGTATTTATAGTAAAATCATAAAAACAATATAATTATTTTGCCTTTTTTAATTATTACTTAGCTTACAGATCCATCAACTTTAAAAATCATGAAACTTGATATAAAAGAGAAAAAAGGTGTTTTTTTAGGGGTTTTGTAGATAAAAAAATTTCCCCACTATACTATTGAAAAATAAATTTATAAAAGCAAATACAGGTCTGGCACAGTCATTTAAATATTGGTGAGGAGACATTCGAAGGGTGCCTACAACATACTCAATAAATGTACCTCATGCAAATCCTTAGAAGGCACAGGACACACAAAAAAAGGGTAAAACAGATAATTTGGAGGGGGTCAAATGATATCCTTACCCCTTGTGAAAACAAACAAAAGCTTTGTGTACAATAGAGTGATAACCTCATTTTTGAGGAAAATAGAAAATAGTAAATATCAAAACATTTGATGGGTGTTTTTTGGTTTTTTTTTTAAGGAAAACAAATCTGTAAACCAAATAATTGGGATTATACTGTGCTTAGTTTAGCTTGGAATGTACATGAATACACTGGCTTTTAATCATATACTTTATTAAATACAAAACAAACTTTCCTCCAAATAGCAAATACAAGGAATCATTGAAGGTAAGTGAATTAACAATTCAATTTTTTTTTGGCATTAAATCTCCAGGATAATATAAACTGATTATGTATATTAATGGTCAACAGAATTTAAACTGATTATGTATATTAATGGCCAACAGAATTTAAACTCATTATGTATATTAATGACCAACAGAATTTAAACTCATTATGTATATTAATGACTGACAGAATTTAAACTCATTATGTATATTAATGGCTGACAGAATTTAAACTCATTATGTATATTAATGGTCAACAGAATTTAAACTCATTATGTATATTAATGGCCAACAGAATTTAAACTCATTATGTATATTAATGGCCAACAGAATTTAAAACAGATTATGTATATTAACATGGAATGAAAACATTTATCACTGTCAGCTTACAGGCTACAATAAAACATCAAACAATGTCTGCAATCACAGAATGAAAATAACAAACTTGTAATGCCACTCAACATACCGTTAAGTCACAAGACGTGACACAATATGCCAGATATTGTCAGTCTGTCTGTAATCAGGTGAGGAGTTTACAAATAGGGTTAGCATGTAATGGAATGGATTCCTCAGAATTCTTTTAATATATCGAAAACAAATATTTTCTAGCAAAATGGAAATCATGCCACCCCACCCCCAAATCTGCACCTGCCATGTGTCTGAGTATTATCTGTTTTTGTCAGAATAATGGACAGCAGTGTTTGTAAATACTGGTACAAGTCATAAAACAGCTTGAACTTGTACATAAATCTAATAATTCAGTCTTTTATAAACCTTTTTTTGTAGGAACAAAAACAAAATAAACAAATACCTTGGTAGACAATGTCATGTTGTTATCTAGCATATGATGTAACATTTTGTGATGGATGTTTTGGGCATGCATGTGTTTGTACCACAGATAAACTAAACAACAAAATATAGCATATAATACAGCAGTTTAAATTTCCTTCTGGAAGAAAAAGGACAAAATATTAAGCTAACAATGAAACAGAGGTAGATGTTTTATATAACATTAAATATGTTACTTGGATAAGATTATTTAATTTATAAATGTTTTAAAATGTCACAAAATATTGCAAGAAAGGTTATGCTTTATACTGTATTTGAGTATTAAATAAAAAAAGTATTTAATTGTACAGTGGATATCTATTATTTAACAATGGATTTATTAGCTAAGTCTATATCTATGATAACCCATTGGAGGCTGGCCCACACTCGATTATGTGTCAATATTAACAAGTGTTTGACATCCAATAATAAAAAAAAAAAAAAAAAAAAACTTACATCTATGACAAATATCTATTTCAAATATTGCAGTGTAAAGACAATTCCTTGACTTAATGAGTATATTTCTTTTTAATTTTTAGGATTCTGACGTAGCTGTTTTTTGTGTATGCAAAGAATATCCACTGGTATTTAGTTTTGATCTCCTATTGGTGATGAGTGTTAATTTTCACATGTTAACTTGAATTATTTTGTGATCTAATTAAAATCCAATAAATGATCACTTTCAAGATATTATCTCATGTTAGTTCAATTGTTCAACCTATGTACACATTAGCACTGGTTTTATATATAGGGTGGTATATTATTTAAACTTCAACCTTATGTAATCATGTTAACTGTATTATGTAAACTTCAACCTTATGCAATCATGTTAACTGTATTACTTAAACTTCAACCTCATGTAATCATGTTAACTGTATTACTTAAACTTCAACCTCGTGTAATCATGTTAAATGTATTATTTAAACTTCAACCTCGTGTAATCATGTTAACTGTATTATTTAAACTTCAACCTTATGTAATCATGTTAATCACTGTACATACACACAATACAGTGGGTATTTATATTGTCTTTCTAATTTCCTTTATTGAGCTGAATATTTCTTCATGAACTGCATCTTATACACTAGATTATTTTCCAAGGTATTCGAAAATTGATATTCGCTGGGCCCAAATTAATATGTACCAATATAGGGCAGAGTTCAAATGATTCAATGATCAGAGATTCAAAATCCAAATGACCTATACAAAATAAGTGGCAAGACCATTCAACATGGAACTGGTTTGTAACTGTAAGACAGTCACACCAACTTGTAAATGGTAGTGATGAGACAATTCAATATAGAATCAATCTCGTGCAATAAAATCACCATACATTCATATTTAACATCCCCTTCTTAATAAATTCCCCCACCACCACCATCAATTTTGCAAAATAAAAATGACTTACCCCAGCATACATTCATAATCATGCTGTAGTATCTAAAGTATGTAATGAATGCACACACTAGTAATTTGTATTGCACAAAATATTTAACTGTAAAAACATGATTCCAAACCATTACAAACTCAATAAACACTAAATTCATAAAATGTTACACCTCTAGGGTTGTTAAATAGGGTATATATGGTATACAAAGCAGTATGAAGAAAAAGAATATGTCAATGATTCAGTAACCTCATAGGACAGGTATCTTTACTTAAATCTACTAAATGTTTTCCACTAAAATTAAAGTGCTATTAATACTATTATTTATCAATAATCAAAATATTATGTCACATCAAAATATTCACCCAGTAGGGTATGCTATTAACAAATGACAATATCTGGCTACTTTTACAACGTAAAACTCACAATAAGTACCTTAATGCCACATCAACCAAACAATATTTACATGTACATGAGACAAATAAAGACATTTATAAAATGTCTCAATATATTAAATATTTACATATTTCCAACCACATAAGACATGTAAATAATTTAATTATCATTTTGTTGATGTTATAACATATGGATAGTATAGTATCTTTAACCAAATGTCATAAAAAGCGCTTGAATAAAAAATAAATCTTAAAAACAAGTAATGAGCATGTATTTAGGACTTTCTGCACCAAATCTTTATCTAAATCACATGGGTAAATGTGTAGAGAATGTTTTGTAAAGATAATGTCAACAATCTACTATAAGATATATCATGTATTATGAATAATGTAAGGATGTATACAATATATTATGAATAAAAATACAATGTATTTTAAAGATAATGTATACACTGTATAACTGTGACAATGTATTGAATGTGTTATAAAAATGTATACAGTGTAATACAAAAACAATGTATACAGACAATAGTCTGAAGACAATATGTATTATTGTTTTATAACAATGTATACAATGTATTGCGAAGACACTTGATAAATATTTAATGAAGACAGACAACATACAATATACAAAGACAAGGCCAGAGTTTTTTTTTTTTTTAATTTCTGAAACCTAGCAGCCCCTCCCCATCCCCACCCACCCCAAAAATAGGAAAAACGTTACAAAATGTCTTGGAAGGGGAAAAATTTGGTATAAAATTTTACCAGTATTACACATTTAACTGATCTTATTCACATGCCTGCATACTTCTATATTCAACCCCTTTGAAAAGAAATTATTCAAAATCAAAGTGTAAATTTAATGTTTTGTTTAGACCCTGGGCAGTGCACATGTATTGCCTATAGTAGTTAAAATATAGTATGGAAGTTTTATTTCTTTCTTTTCTAGCCTTCAGAACAGACGGCGGAAATAAAATAAGTGTGAATTTTCACTTTAAATTTTATTTTACTTTAGCAAAATGTAGGGTTGGCCGGTTCCTGAAATTAATAATAAAAAAATTCTGGCCTAATGTATTACAGATCTGAAACAATATAAAAAGTAAATATTATTTTATGTTGTGATCTTTTAAAGTAGAAGACACACAAAACATATACAAGGGGTTCTACAATATGGCAGCTTCCTGATATCGGTGTTTTCAACACTTGAGGTTCAAATAATTAAATTATCATGGCTATGCCTATACCTCCTCAACTTTTCCACAATAATTTCTATTATCCACTTATTTTATGTTTTACAGAACATCACAACACAAATAAACAATAAACACAAAACATAAATATAATCTGCCAATAATATCAAAACCATCAACTTCACGCGAAGATGTAAGATCTCAGTTCTGGTGTGATGACGTGATGTTTCAGTTCTGGTGTGATGACATAATGTTTCAGTTCTGGTGTGATGACAAAATGTTTCAGTTCTGGTGTGTAGCCTCATGTGCAACATCCTAAAATCAAATATAACACTCATATTTACAACTGTATAGTTCATAACAAATGTTTAAACATCTTAGTTCATAACCATATTATCAAACACTGGTCTGTGATGATCAATGTGTGAAAATAGGTCACTATAACTATAAGTTTGATTTTTTTTTGGGGGGGGGGGATTTTTTGTTTGTTTGTTTATTTATTTTGTTTAACAGGACAACTAGAGCACATTGATTTATTTAATTTTTTAATTTATTAATCATCAGCTATTGGATGTCAAATATTTGGTAATTTTGACATTTATTCATGAGTGAGCCTCCAACGGGTAATGTTTGGACTATTTTCCATTCCAACCAGTGGTCCGCAACTGGTTTATCAAAGGCCGTGGTATGTGCAGTTCTGTCTATAGGACTGTGCACATAAAACACCCCTTGCTGCTTATCGGTAAGAGTAGCCAATGTGGCTGCAGCGGGTTTCCTCTAAATACATATCAGAATGACCATATGATTGACGTCCAATAGCCGCTGATAAGATTAAAAACCAATGTGCTGTAGAGGCGTCCTTAAATAAAACAAACTTTACTTTTTACCAACGGGTAATGAACTTCAGCTTGACAGTCCGGTGTTCTATCACTAGACCACAGAGGCTGACAAATTTGAAAGTATTTTTTCTGGAACCCCATAGAATGCCCCATCTTTTGTGAAATCCTAGATACATCTTTACAACAGGAAAGTGTAGAGAGAGAAAACCCACCTTCATGGCACGTCCCTTTGTTTCTATTGGAAGCAGCATGGCTGCGATGGTGGCTATCAAGCAGGTTGTACCATACACAGATATTGCAGCATAAGAAGACGTCTTTAGTAAAACCTTAAAAAAAAAACCACATGTTATCAGAAACTTTAACAAAGATAATCATTTTATGGTTTAACGTTTTCTTAACATAAATTATATATCACTGTTATTATATAAAATAAAAATGACTGATGATTTTCGGAGTTCATTATAGTCAGTCCCATTTGCACTTGTTCCAGAAAATTCAGGTGTTTATTATTGCCAAGTATGCACTGAAACAACATAATCCATTGGCTGACTTAACAGAAAATACTGGAAAGATGTTGATTTTAACCAATGAAAACAGGTGAACTATTCAAATACATTCACAGAGCAGAGACTATTTTAAAGGTGCTGATGTAGTAATTTTTAACCACTGGAAAATCAGTGTCATAATAACTGTCTATACCCAGTAGTGGACACAAAAGGGGGCTTTAGGGTATTTAAACCCCCCTCTGTTTTTCTAAGAAACGAGTTTTCATTTCATGTATGCAAGGAGGTAATGAGCAGAAACAGATACTTACATATTTAGATACCCCATGGTTACCCACATAATTCAAATAGTTAGTACTGCTTGTATAATCACTGGAAAATGCCTTAAAACTAGGAAACCAAACAATTCTACATCTGAAACCCCTTTCCTTAAAACCTGCATACACACCTGTATACCCTCTCTAAAATATCTCAATGGGTTTGCACCGATCTCAAAAATTACCCCCGTGGTGACTAAAAAAAGTGGAAATCTGCCAAACAGCAGAAATGATTCATCTCTGAAAGGTAAGAGGATTTTATTTACCTGAGCAACGAATGGTGTTGTTAAAGCACCGATACGAGCAAACCCACTGCAGGATCCTAAACCAACAGCACGTAGGGAAGTAGGATAAATCTGAAAAACAAAATATTTATTACACAATTTAATATTTACCTGAAAGTGGATGCAGACTTTGGGTAGGAGTGCGGAAGACCCATAGCTAGAGGGTAGGTAGAATCTTATAGTCTGTTTGCGTTACTTGGAAAATGATCTACAAAACCCCAAAAAATAATATTAATTTGTTCATACCGTTGTTATTTTATTGTTTTGTTAAGTTTTAAATTCAAAATGAGATACCTCTCAAACTGATTTTCTCAAAATTAATCCAATATTGGGGGGAAATAACTCTTAAAAGAATTCAGTAGTCTAAAGGTTAACAGAAGCACACAAACAACAAACCTCTGGAGTATAGACGTAGGCTGACTGGAATGCTCCAGATATGAAGGCCCTGGCTATAAAGATGAACACCGTCAATACAGTTCTGTAAAAATAAAATACATGTAGTTGCAATCACATCTTAGCTGTCAGATCAGGCATGGGAGAAATGGTGTTAAAATAACTTTCAAAAATAGTAACATCAGTGGGTTGAAATTGGATGAGGACATTACGAGAAGTGAATCTCGAGAGAGAGACTATTGCCGTAGTTAATGCAAACAACATTAAGTAACATACACCTACTAGTCTAAAAGTAAAGTTTGTTTTATTTAATGACACCTCTAGAGCTCCTACTAGTGTAGAAATTGAAGTAAATCAATCTTATTTAAAATAAGCGGCTAGGTGATATCCTCCCCTCCCCCCACTCCCTAGCACCCCAGTGTTCACTTGTTTCCACCATGTCTGCACTGTTGTGTTAAAATTAGATATAAAAAGGAACATACTGAACTACATACATTTAAATAACAAATATGTTAAGATTATATTTAAGGACATTTTTAAATACAATGTTTCGTATTCATCACACTAAATTATTACATTGTTATAAAGAGTATAAATTAGATGTGATTCATTGTACAACATTTGAACAAATTTGTATTTCATAGTAATGATTTTTTGTGCCTGGGGTTTTATAATCAACATTTATGAGTTTCAAATCCACAATAACCTACCTCTAAAATGAAATCAAAGTATGTTTATCTTCTAATTAAGCAATAAGGGAGGCATTTAAACAAAAAAATATTTCCTAATTAAAAAAAAAACACCTCATGAAAACTACATGTACTTACCTTGTTGTGCAAATATTAACAAGGAGAATAAAAACTGTGAATATCAAAAATTCTATAGCCATAGTTTTCTTTCTTCCCAGCTTTTCTATCAAGAAAATAGTGATAAAAAGACCTGAAAATAACAAAAACAATTATATAGTAGGAAACAAATGCATTCATTAGACAAGTGGAAAATGATGGACCCTTTTATATAATCTATGCATCTCATTAATTAGTTCTAAAATAAAATTTTAATTGTTTATACTGAATAGATCATCACAATTGTTTAAATTATTATTCACAAGCTTATTATTTTAAGACTTGTTATAGAATAGAAAAATAGTTTCATGATATATTTACTCCAAAAAGTATGCATGTAATAAATAGTCATTTATATCATAAACTAGACAACATTCATGGCAGAAATTCTGGAATTAAATAACCACACCATTTAGGAGGAGGTGTGTGTGTATGCAGAATTATCACAAGTTGGTTACGTGTTTGCAGCCAATAGACCATTACTCTGACCACCCCATGAAATAAAACAAATGTTAACATGCATACTTTCTTTTTTAGTGGAGTACATAGTTATTTTTTAAAACAAAATCATAAATGTCTAGTTTTCCTACAGATGTTGTTTGTTTTATGGATGAATACCATGACTACTGTTATATTAATTTTAATAATGAAAGAAAGCTTTATGAAACTGAATAATAATAACCTGGAAACTCAGCAAATGTTGTCCATAAGAGATCTTTGTAGTCACCAGTAGTTAGAGTTTTACACTCCAGCATACAGGTGGGTTTACCCGACATTTTTATATCAGTACCTGAAATGTTCCACAGTAAATATTAAATATACATTTATAGTGTTATATTCCAGCATACAGGTAGGTTTAACCAACATTTTTATATCAGTACCTGAACTGTTCCACAGTAAATATTACATATACATTTATAGTGTTATATTCCAGCACACAGGTAGGTTTACCCAACATTTTTATATCAGTACCAGAAATGTTCCACAGTAAATATTACATATACATTTATAGTGTTATATTCCAGCATACAGGTAGGTTTTCCTGATATTTTTAGATCGTAAAATTTTAAGGAATTGATTTAACAATTTCATATTTTTATTCTTATACCATAATAATAATAAAATAATATTAATAACAATAACAATTATTTATTTAATGAAGGTAACTTAGTAAGTTTTCTCCAGAAATCTATAATAATAAAATAACAAATTAATAAAATTTACAATACAGATAGAGGCAATATTAGCTGTATACTATTTATGGTAGTACTTATGTTTGAGATATATGCAATATTAGTTGAAAAACTTGTATTACTATTTATGGTAGTACTTATATTTGAGATAGTGGCAATATTATCTGTATTACTATCTATGACAGTACTTATATTTGATAGAGACAATATTAGTTTTATTACTATCTACAGTAGCACTTATATTTGATATATAGGCAATATTATCTGTATTACTATCTATAGAAGTACATGTACTTATATTTGAGATAGAGACAATATTAGTTGCATTACTATCTACAGTAGTAGGCCTACTTATATTTGAGATAGAGGCAATATTATCTGTATTATTATGGAAGTAGATGTACTTATATTTGAGATATACTGTATTGGACCGTGAATAACCCCATGCTCGTGAATAAGCAGATGCTCAAGGATAAGCCCATGTTCGTAAATAAGCCCACTCACATTTTCCACATATTTAAAGAAGTGAGCCCAAATCCGCAAATAAGCCCAGTTTAAAAAATAATAATAAATTATTTTTTTACACTAATATTTTTTTAATTTTTTTTAAAGAAGACATTCCCCAAAAGGCAATTAAAATTTTAAAAACATATATCTTCTTTAAGCAGAACCAGCATGTTCCCTTATTAAGTTGTAATAATGTGAAATAAAACATTGTTGAGGTGAGGTGAAGTATTTTTTATACGGGTCCACATCCAATTTGGTTCGGACCTGTCTCCCCCGGGTCCAATGTCCTAAGACTAGGGCAC
>JAULBS010018830.1:0-25097 GCA_032355785.1 Symmetromphalus regularis
CATGTTGATAGGGTGGTGCGTGTGGATAGGGTGGTGCGTGTGGATAGGGTGGTGCTTGTGGATAGGGTGATGCGTGTGGATAGGGTGGTGCATGTGGATAGGGTGATGCGTGTGGATAGGGTGGTGCATGTGGATAGGGTGGTGCGTGTGGATAGGGTGGTGGGGTGTATATGGTGGTAGGGGTGGATATGGTGTTGTGTCTGGATAGGGGTGGATATGGTGTTGTGTCTGGATAGGGGTGGATATGGTGTTGTGTCTGGATAGGGGTGGATATGGTGGTGCATGTGGATAGGATGGTGCATGTTGTGGGGAGTGGGAGGTCCAGAGATAATGGTTTCTCCTATTTATAAGACTGGTGTCTCCTTATGTCTTATGACATTTAGTCTTGGTAAGTGAGGGATGGTAGGGTTGGTTGGGGTATGTGTGGATTGGACAGTATGACATGTATGTGGGGGTATATCTTACCTGTAAGAGCTGGGGAGACTCTGTTATGTTGAAGTGTTAATTAAATCTAGATTCAAGTACTTAATCAGTTCTCCTATCAGATTTATTTTATATATTTCCAGAACATTCAAAAACATTATTTTCATAATTTTCAGTTTTAATCTGTTGAAGATTTCTGTGTTCTCATTTTCAGTCAGTTAATGTTTTCTGAAAAAAAAGAATCTTCATTTTTAAAGTCCAATTAATCCTGTAACCAAATACACATTTAAAGAACCCTGATTAGTGTTATGTAATGTTTTGTCATGTTTTGTGTTTAAGTATTTAGAAAGCACTATATCTGCAGTTTAATATAATAGTTGATCACATCTAGAATTACTCCTTAACGAAGCGAAAAACTAAATGTCAGTGTTATAAATCAATAAGTTCATGTTCAAATTGTTAAGATGAAGACTTAAAGAGAAACAGGCAGATTAACATTTATGACTGGTTATCACTTTTAATATGTGAATTAAAGTGTCACAAGCAAAGTTGGTTAAATAAATCTTTTATTAATAAAGAAAAAATATTTTCAGCTCAGCATGAAATTATTAAAACAAATTATATTAAAAATATTTTCTACAAATTATGAAAATTTTATCTTTTATTTTATTTTAAAACTATTTTAATGTGACCTTTTTGTTCTGCATTCAGAAGAAAGGTTGCTATGCCATTTGTCATATTATATGAAAAATGAGAGATTGAGCTGATAATGAGGTAAAAGTAAGATGGTATATCTTGGGTGGGACTTGAACCTTATATCTCAGTGACAGCCTTAAATTCAGTGCCACCAAATAATAGTTTTAATAAACTTTTATTTTCATTCTGAAAAAAACCTTTTGTTTATTATTTTTAATAAATATTGATCAATCCATTTTTAAGACAGTTATTTATTTAAAAAACAAAAAAACAACAACAAATCACAGAAAAATAACATGTATTTAAATATGAATAGTTTGACCTAACTGTAGGAACATTAGCTAAGTAACAAAGGCTTGCAGCGATGTATAAATGACAAAGGTGTTGTCCATGAATTATGTGATGTTTAGGGATGTGGATATGTCTACATGTATGGCTAAGCTTGATGCAGTGTTATATTTGAGCACTGAAGTGGGTGGGTAGGTCTCAGAAACGTACACAAATAGCATGACAGGCTTTATGGATGGCCCTAACATAAAAAAACAACAAAAACAAAATTAATCATGTGACCTGTCCCATGATCCTTTGTTTAATAATGACTGGCATGATGGCGACATGGTGTTGTTCTGACTTGTTGTGATGGAATGAGGAGGAAGAATAAGGAATGTGTCTTGCCACACCCCAGTATGCTGTTAATCAGCAGGTACATGACAAATAGCCTAACACTGACACACCTCTTCAGAAAGGAAGCAGTTGCATGTTTGAAGCATATTGTTAATGATAAACTGTCAACGTATATTGCTGTGTATAAGCCAAGTTTTCAAGAACAGAAATACCCTTCAAAAAACGACAGTCGGTTTATCCACAAAGTCAACAGATACATGTAGGTACATAAAATCCCAGTTGAAAACTGGAAGTCTCGACTTTCAACTTTTGATATGACCAAATGAGCACATGCATCTTGTGTACTATGAACTACTGTTACAGTGCCCTCAAAAATAGGTGGTCACTGATGGTAAATTGCTGCCTGTAACAGCTTTTGATGCCACCTACTTTTTGTTTTTAGTAATATATACATATATATATGTATTTATTATGCATGCCAAGATCGCCATCTACCATGGCTGTTGTACCTTGCAACTTCTCAAACTACTGATTGTCCTGCTATCAAGACACAGCTGAAAGAGATGGAAGAAAAATATGCACTGTATCCATTCTGGATGAGCTTTAGTTTAGAACAGCCCGAACCAAACTGGATGTGGACACGCAACAAAATACTTCAACTTTAGAATGTAATAAAAACTTCTTTGGACTCTTACTTTTGTAGTTATGGTTTTGAATTTAATAAAGCTTATCTGTTTTGCCACTTTTATCACTTTTCTTAACATTCTGAATACCAGCCTATATTTAATTTTACTGCCAGTATCCAATTAATTTTAGTTTTTGCTAAGAAGTTATTAAACAAAAATATGAGCCTAATTTTGTTACTGAGATTACAATAAAAATGTCTGATTATTGTCATATGAGATAGGAAAAATATCCTTGACAACTGTTCTATATGGAAAATACCCATCTTCCATCTGTGGTGAAAGGAAAAACAATTGTAATCTTATTGGACTTATTCACCCTTCACTGATTGTGTGTGTTTTATGTTTGGGGTAATCTTGGTGAGTGTTTGTCACAACAGGAAAGAGATTTGTGGCAAACAGCATTGTCCCACTGACAGATGTCACTTAGTGTTGACATGGTGCAACTGTTGACAAAAAGATGTGTATCACAAATCAAGCACTTTTCAAGTCTATATAACATCCAGTCATGTTTAGACATTGTCATAACTTTTGTATATGTTAGACTGATTGTCAGCATCATACCACTGTGTGTGTGTGTGTGTGTGTGTGTGTGTGCGTGCGTGCGTGCGTGCGTGCGTGCGTGCGTGCGTGCGTGCGTGTGCTCTTTTTAATAACGCAACTTATTATTACTTACTGGTTTACTTTTGCATGAATTAAGTAGCTATATAGTTCTTGTGTACTAATATCACTAATAGATCAGATTTGATATTTAAGCAGATATTTATTTGGGGGGCGTTAAGTTGCATTATTATTACTATTATTTTTTTAATGACCACTAGAGCACATTGATGTGTTAATCATGAGCTATTGGATGTCAAACATTTGGTAATTTTAAGTGTAGTCAAGTGTGAGCCAGCCTTTAACAGGATTTGAACCACTGTCTTCAGCTTGACAGTCTGACGTCCTACCGATGTTAAGTTGCAAATAATATGTTAAGAGGTTTCTGCAGCATGATATATTTTTTGTCAATTTGAGACATGAAGTTGAGCATGAATCCATACAATACTTGCAGACTTGTAACAATGAATGGCAATAATCAGTTCTCTCCCTTTGTATGTAGCAAGAGACCATTCCATTATATGCCTCAAGATCACTCCAAGTAAATATTACAATAATAGGAGAGCAGTTTGGCCAACTTTGACATCACTTGGCATTAATATAGATAAAGATAGGCGAGCACAGAAACAATGGCTACCGCAATGGCCATTATTTAATTTTGTGGATTGGGGAGTGGAGTAAGGGGGTAAACAAATAATCAGAAAAACTGACTTTCCTAATGGCTGATATTTATTTTTGTGATGGGGAGGGTGGGGGTGTAAACAAATAATTAGAAACACTGACCTCCACAATGGCCTATATTTAATTTTGTGATGGGGTGGGTAAACAAATAATCAGAAACACTGACAACTTTACTTTTTATGTTCGTGTCTGACAATATGAGAAATCACTGAACCTGTAGTGGTAAGAACTGACTAAAAACAAACAGTTTAAATCCACAGTAGCTAAAAATGTATTTTAAAACTTCCTTATTTAACGACAAGCATGATTTGTCGTCTTTCTTGTCCACGGTATAGTTTTTTAATTGTCCATCCAAAAATTAAAAACATTTTCTTTAAAAGTTAATAAATAAATAACGTATTATGTTAGCCTTCATCTCAACTTACCAAAGAACTTTTAATTGGCTTCTGAGAAAGGAAAGGTTTGATTAGGAACTGTCCAACATTGGTTGCCCAGCCATTGTATTCCACTTGCCCCAAGCCTCAGGTAATTGTAATTTTCAACCCCTGCTCCAACATGTTCCATTAAAGGAAAGAATATGTTTTTATCTGTGCTACATTATTATCAGAAGCTGTTAGGTTTCACATGCATTGTAATTATGGCACATTGTCTACAAATGAAACCTGCATAGCTACAAGCAGCAAGGGATCTTGTATGTTATTTCTGTGGGACAAAACTGTGCATGCTTTATTGAGGAAGTGAAAGTTTATTTAATAACACTTGATGTGTTTGATTATAGCTGGTGTTTAAACAGTGTGCAGGGATGTCGTTAAACAGAACATTCCAGTGTCTTTATAGACTTCTATGTTGATCCGGTTGTCGGGTGTATGTTTTTCTCAAGCTTGAGACCAATATTCATAAAGTAAATGCTTTATTCAAATCTCCCGTCTGGCAGGATGTTGACATATCTGACAACAAGTCAAGTTCTTGTAGGACCCCATGTCTTGCAGAAGGAAATCAGATTTAGTTATGTTTCATTGAATATGCACATATAACTGGATCACTTCACTTGGTTTTATCTAAGTAATATTTTACAGTAAAAAATCTCCAATCTAGACTTGCTTGACTCTTTTTTTTCTCAGTATATATCTGTTTTAAAACTGTCACATATTATATACATTTTTCTCAGTATCAGTTGTGATATATCTGTTTTAAAACAAATTGTCACATATCATATACATTTTTCTCAGTATGTATTGTGATATATCTCTGTTATAAAACAAATTGTCACATATCATATAAATTTTTCTCAGTATGTATTGTGATATATCTCTGTTATAAAACAAATTGTCACATATCATATACATTTTTCTCAGTATGTATTGTGATATACATGTATCTCTGTTTTAAAACAAATTGTCACATATCATAGACATTTTTCTCAGTATATATTGAAACATATCTCTGTTATATAACAAATTGTTAATATCATACACATTTTTCATAAGTTTGAAGATTGGAACACATCATGGGAGAGCTAATACGCTTGCCCAAGGGTGAGGAAAGTTTTGAAACTATCCAAAGGATTTTAGAAATAATCAAGTGGGCTGGGGCAACTGGAATACAATGGCTGGGCAACCAATGTTGGACAGTTCCTGATTGAACCTTTCCATTCCCAGAAGCCAATTAAAAGTTCTTTGGCAAGTAGAGATGAAGGCTAACATAATACGTTATTTATTTATTAACTTTTAAAGGAAATATTTTTAGTTTTGGGTAGATAAATGAAAAACAAATATGTGAGCAAATCTCACTTGTCCTTGATTAAGAAAGTTTTAAAATACGTTTTCAGCAACTGTGGATTTAAACTGTTTGTATTTAGTAAGTGCTGATTTTGATCAGTGATGTGTTAAATGTTTTTAATTTATTTGATGAAGGTGATAATTTGTTTCATTTATTTGTTTAACAAACCCTATTTATGAAACTTATTTGTTTTTCATTTTTAACAAACATTTGTAAATTTGTTGTAAATGTATGCTAAATTTGTTACAAAGACACATGGCATGGACAGGAAGTGATAATGTTCAGATTTAAAAGCCAGATTATCGTTATCAGTGTACGGCTCAGTTAAACTGTTACTGCACATGAATGTACTTGACAAGTGATTTAACATCTCAATATTAACAAGCTTTACTATTCAAATATTCATAAATTGTTATATATACTACTCAAATGAAGTTAAGGATCAAAAGTATTTTTGTATATAAATTTACGCCAATGAGCTAAAATGGTGACGACTAATGAGAAAATAATTCTTTGATGGCTCAAGAACAGAAAACAAAAACCTTTTGATTAGACACCAGTTTATTACCCTGATGAAAAAGTCATGTATCCCCTCAAAATGATGTTCACACAATTAGCAGAAGCTTCAGTAACTGGTGTAGCCACTGTTAACATTCACACATTCTTCACAACGTTGGTGCATGCTGTTGATGAGGTGTTCGAAATAACGTTGAGGAATTGCTTGCCATTCTACGACTAATTGCTGAGCCAGTTGCCTAATTGCTGAGCCAGTTGCCTAATTGCTGAGCCAGTTGCCTAATTGCTGAGCCAGTCGACTAATTGCTGAGCCAGTCGACTAATTGCTGAGCCAGTTGCCGAAGATTGATGATAGGGATGTGATATGATCGAACTCACCTCCCTATTTCATCTCTTGCATGCTCAATGGGTGACAATTTGGGTGAACATGAAAACACAAGGGGATATTCTAACCCTATCTGACTTAAAAAGAAATACTTACAAAAATGATTAATAAATTTCCTTTGACCCTTAAATTCTTTTGAGTCGTATATATATATATATATTTTTTTTTATTTTTTTTAATATATTATTTATGCCACTGAAGAGAGAAAAACACAGTTTGTTTTAGTTCAATTAATGTTTGGATGGACGTTTGTGTTTTAAAGCTAGATCTAACTTTTAACAAAGTTTGGACTATAAGGAATCTTAATAGACCAGTATAAGTATAGTTATTATTTTATCATATGTATCATATGAAATTTGTGAAAAGAATTGGGAAATATGTATAATTTCTAATTTGTAACCCTTGTAATGACATTCACTTTAATATGATTTTTTATTATTATCAGAAGAGTAAGGTTTTCAGTTACAATGAATATCTTCACAATACTTGAAGGATCTCCATTTCAACAAACTGCGTGATTACTCTATTCTGGCGTAGTGCTGTAAAGATCTTTTATGGAATATGATCATAGAACTTTTATAGTATAGATTATTTTCATCCCTTTCTATAATATAGTGATGGTTCTGTTGGATACAGCATTCTACAGTTCTCTGTGAGCCTCGGTGGTCCAGCTGTAGAATGTCAGACTCTCAAACTGATGACAGTGGTTCAAAACCCGTTGGAGGCTGGCTCATACTTGACTATATTTCAAAATAATAAATGTTTGACATCCAATAGCCAATGGTTAATAAATCAATGTACTCTAGTGGTGTCGTTAACAAAAACAAATAATACAAAATTTTGTTTTAAATTTCACTTCACTTAGATTCTTTCTAATTTCTCAGTTATTCTTCTTATATTTTAGACATTACAAATATTTTACAATCCAGAATATTCACATTTAAATACAATTTCAATAATGTTACCACATAGATTGGTGTTTTTTTAAAGATTTAGATTAGTTAATAGAAATCTTTGATTATAAAAATCTCCTCTTTATTTCCTTCCAGGTTCACGATGCAAAACAAACAACAGCGAGCAGTCCTCCGATTCAGCTGGAGAAAACTCTGATACACTGACATCAGGCGATGAGGCAGATGACGAGGGTGGTTTGAATGATGATGATGCTGACACTCCTCTTGATGTCACGTCCAACAATGTTGATGTGTCTGACACAGATACAAAGAAAACATTTGACTCTGGTGACGACGCTAGTAATGTTGAAACTATGACAGTATCTAAAGTAAACAGTCCTCACAACACAGAGAACACTAACAATGAAAAGCAGACTGAACACAGTGTTGAAGATGAACACAAAAGTCCCAACCCATCATCTGTGATTGAACCTATGGAGTCTGTTTTATCTACAGACGATACCAGAAACACCAAACCACAGAAAATGCCACACATTCATTCACCACCTTTAGCATCACTCAAACTACCACTTACTAACTATCTAATATCATCCAGTGATCAGCCACTTGACTTGTCTAAGAAATCCACAAAACCCACACGCAGACACCGCACTTCAAAAGGTCTTTCAAATGGCCATTCAGGATATCCTTCTAGTCTTCAAAGTCTTCAGTTACGTTTTGGAGGAGACTTTCCTATTGACACTCCTAAAATACCAAGCAGCAGTATTCCTCTTCAGTCAAGCATTATTCAGGGGAAGTCGTTTCTCAGACCACCTGTCCCACCCACAGGTAACCATATCCATTCACATGATTTCAACCACAAACCAAGAGTTTCTTCCACCAAGAATGAGAAAACCGACATCCGAAGTATTTCTCCATTTCAGAAGGCTGAACTTTCTGACTCTGATGACCTTGGTAGTGAGAATCCTATCGGGAAGTACACAATCCATCACTGCTCTTGTCATAAGACATTTAACACACTGTATGCAATGAGTGTTCACCTACAGGACACCGGACACATGCCAAAGGTGACCAAGTCCCAGTCTGTAATAGACTACCCAAAACTGGTTCGTGGTCAGGATATGTGGTTGAATCAGGAGTCTGAGCAGACGAGGAGAATTTTGCGATGCATGCAGTGTGGAGAGTCGTTCAAGTCACTGCCCATGCTGACAGTTCACATGATGCAGACGCAGCACTATACCAAGATTGTCAGTTCAGATCATGGGAGGAGGTCACACAAGTGTTCAGCATACTGTGAGAAGGAGCTGGATCGCGAGTGTATATTTAAGTGCAAAGTGTGTCATGATACATTCACTGACATGGAAGGTCTGGCTAATCACATGATCATGTCTGGACACCATAAGAAGCAAGCACTTCAGACAGGCAGCTATCCTACTGAGTTTGGAATTCGCTCAAGAAGGAAGCGGTATTACAGTGATGAGGGTGGTGTAGGAGCAGCAACAGTTGCCTCTCTTCTTGATTACAAACGTAAATGTTTGTCATATGGACCAAATGGCTTTCGTGGAAATAGTGACATGACAGTAAGGAAAGTTGATAATTTAATAACTTGTGAAAATTGTGGTCAGAAGATTGATATGGAAATGTTTGTGGATCATGTTCGATTGTGCCTGAAGCAGAAATCTGAGGTCATTGATGCTTTGAAGCGGAAGTTGACAACAGATGAGCATTCACGAGTGAGACACGATGTTAGTTACCATCCCATTCCAAGAGTTAAACAAGATATCAAACTTTCATCTCGAAATAGACATCATATGTGTAATTCTCATAATGATCCTAAAAGAGCGTTGCAAAATTCTCTCTCTCCAAGAGAACAAGCAAGAAAAGATGCTATTCGAGCTTTGAAGAAACTTCATAGAATCAAAAAAGAACATCTTTTAAATGGAAAAGATGTTTATGAAATTATGGAATCAATGTACAAGAAAACATTTGATGACATTAACCATGAAAAACTCCAAAGTCGGGATGCCTCAAACCAAAGAGATAGAATGGTTTTACCTCAACAAGTGAAGGCAACAAGAATGGACAGTACATCAAGGCAGACAACTCTATTTTCATCAAGGGAAGTTAGTGAGAAAAACTCAACAAAAGATTTTCATCGAGAAAATAAAAACTTACTCAAACAAAAGGAGAATATCATTGTGAAAAAAGAGGTGGTTAGTTCTCCAGAAATTGATAAAATGAATTCTATTCTAAAGGAAGCATTAGAGCTACCTAAAGTTGAAAGATCTGTAGAAAAACCAACAGTTGAAGGAGCTATTTCCTCTGACAATGTAAAAATCAGGCAGAACATAGAAACATCAGTTTCTCCACTGAACAGTTTGCCTGCCAACTCTTCATCTGATACTGTAACAGAACAAAAATGTAAAAATCAGCCCATTATACATGAAAATTCATGTGCTTCTTTATCAGCCATCAATGAAACAAGCTCAGTCATGGATACATTGGTTGATCATGGTGTCAAAGAGGAAACGACTGAGAAACTGAGCAGTAGTTTGGAGAGAACAAACAGTGTGTCTAATGATTCAAAATATGAAAATTCTGTTCTGACACATACCTCTGATGATAACAAATTTAAAGATGATACTTTGACAGCTGTGAACAGTGTCAAGATTAAAGTTGAGATAGAAACAGGTAGCCCAGATTCAAATGGTGGAAGTGACTTGATTGTGAAGAGGTCGGAGGGTGTAGAGTTGGAGCAGATGGAAAACACAAAAGAAAGAATTGATGATGTTGATTCTGATGCACCTGTCCTTGAGTTGTCAGGTAATTTAGATGACTGTGACTTCAATGATAATCTCAAATCTAGCGATTCACAGTCCACTGCCAGGAGACACTCTGACAGCCTTAAATCTAGTGGTGTGCAACTATTTGGAAAAAAGAACTCCTCTGACATCCCCAGATCCAGTGATTCACCATCTACTGTGAAGAGAGACTTAGACACCACTAAATCTAATGATATGCAGTTCACTGCCATAAACAACTCTGACACCCCCAAATCTAAATTGCAGTCCAGTGCCACAAATGACTCTGACACCCCCAAATCTAATGATGAGCAGTCCACTGCCAAGAAAGACTCTGATGTTGAATCTGGTGAGTCCCACTCCACTGGTAAAAGATGCTTTGACAACCTCGAAAATAATGATTTTCAACCAGGTACGAAGAAGTTTTGTAACGACAGTCTCAAATCTAGTTATACTGAGAGCCTTAGGAATAGTGATGTTCTGCCCATCAGTAAGAACTGCTCTGCTGAGCTTGAGTCTAGTGATTCTCTGGCTATAAGCAAAGCATCTTCTAGTTCTGACAATCTGAAAACCACAGAGGATCAGCTTAGTGATGTGTCAAAGTCAAACACCACTGAACAACAGAGTGATCCATTCAAAGTTAACAAGACCAAACTGAAAGATATGTTTGAGAAAACTCTAGATGCTGCTGATAAATCAGTTAGCTGTAAGACTGAAACTAGTTCCTTTTACAAGTGTGATTCTAATGTTTCTGACTCTGATGCCATGGGAGATCACAGGAGAAACTCAGTTAATGTTTTCAGAAAAACAGCCAATACTGAGTATGATGATCATAGGGATAAGTTTTGTGATAAACTGAATATGTTAGATCCTGATCACAAGGACATTGATGTTCCTGGATCAAAAGGTGAGGTATCCAGGCAACCAATGGACATCATTGATCCAGATAGTACACAAACAACAGACAGCTCCAATTCAGCCTTGAAGGCAATGGAATCATTTATTCAGCGCAGCTTCACTTCCACATTTGATCATCATCGTACAAACATAGCCAGCATGCTGAGCCCAGTTAGTAAGTTGTGTGTTCCCTTGCAGAGCTCCTCAGTAACACCTACTGAAGGTTCTCTCAATTATTTCACTAAATTTAGCAAGTGTTTTTCTTTTCATCCAAACCCAGATGGAGAAAAGAAAATATTAGAAAATGGTGCTTTGTCACAAAGTGAGAAATCCATAAAGATTAAAGAATCTATAAAAGCAAAAGGTAGTTCTCATAGACTGCCTGCTAGTACCAAGCATGAAACCAAAGAATGTCACGAGCAGGATAGCCGATGGTCTCCAGTGTCTGTGAAGAGTGAGAAAGAGTCTCCATCTCCTCGGGCAATCACCGAGGATGACCAGGAGTCACTTGTAAACAAGTATCTGTGTGTTGAAGGACAAAACTCGACCAGTAAAGGGTCAGCCTTAGATTCCCTTAGCAGCTTTGTGTATGGTCAGCCAATGACCAGTGAACATCCACTGGACAGCCTACAGAAGTTACTTACAAGGACCGAGATACCACAAATGTTAAAACACAATTCGGAGTCTGTGTTAAGAATGTGTTCATCCCCTGATGTGGCTTGTAGACCACTAAATCTTTCTCTCAAGTCATCAGCCTATGATGATGATGATGAGTTGGATGGTCTGGAGGAAAGTGGCTCTCCAGGAGACGTGGCAGGAAGTCCTGCTGGTTGTGATGGGGAACTAACAGAATACAAGTGTGCTGCTTGTAGTCGGCAGTTTGCATCGAAGGGGTCTTATCGGTATCACCTTAGTCGATGCCATTTGTCAAGTGTTAAGATGTATGGAATCAAAGAAGCATTCAACATGAGTCCATATGTTTACCTTCCTCTTGACCACACTGCTAAATTCTCCAAGTATTATGAGATGGCACATGAGTTGGCAAACAAGGGAAAGTGAATTAATGTTTTTGCTCATTAATTGATGACCTTTCTGTTTTATATATCTACATTAATTTTATTGTGATGTTGCACTTTTCAAATCTATGCTAAGTTTTGTATATTTTAATCAATTTAATTATTCTTATGCAATTCATTGTCCACTATGTCTTAATGTAATCATTACCACAAAAAATACACTTCATAATATTTCTAGAACTAATTTGTAAACATTTTTGTTTTAAAAACATTTAATATACAATAAACAAAATAGTCACACTATGAAACTTGACATGTTAAAGCGATAAAAACTTGATCAGTATAAATTTAAAAAAAGAAAGAACTTTTCTTTCCGATATTGAAAAGTTTATTTGTTCATACATTGTTTTGTGCCAGTCTGGTTTTGTACACTCATATTTTCATTCACACATCAAACTGTTACTGTTCACATAACAACATATTTTCATTCACACATCAAACTGTTACTGTTCACATAACAACATATTTTCAGTCACAATCAAACTGTTACTGTTCACATAACAACATATTTTGTAAGAGATGGATTATCTGAAATATCTGGGTTATGCTTGTATTGAAAGATTGTTCAGAATATTGTTAACTGGTCTGTATTAGTTTACTTGATTATTGTAGCACATAAAATACTCTTTTTAAATAATAGCAGTAACAGGCTTGTAGGAACCACTTTGGCAGTGTTGGGGCACTGATGGATCGGGTTCAAATTCTATATCAGATTTTGGTCACAATGGCAAACATCAATGTGTAAAAAAAACAGGATCACAAGTGGAGGGACGTGCCTCTCTGTCTCCCCCAGTATTTATGGGCCTGAGTAATCATTATTTTTTTTATACATTTTAACCACCTGACAGGTATGTAAAAATCAAAAGCATTTTTAAATAACAACTCATAATTAAAAGTTTTCTGTACATTATATGCAAAGTAGTATTCAGGCAATATGTGTTGCCGTACATGGATTTTGCATATTACATCAGCATGTCACATATCCAATATCTTAATGCCATAAAATTAATTTTAAAATTTAATAAAAACAATTTTTAACATAATTTATGTATTGCATCAATTTGAAATATGTAATATGAAGTTGATGTTCGTATTAACATCATTTTCAAATGACAAATGGAAATTTGATTATGACAGCTGTGAATGACTATTAAATATTTTGTTGCTTCTATGCATTTTATTTTTTAACTGATTATTAAAAGTTATGTATCTGTGAACACGTTTTTTTCAATAATAACCTTTGTTGAAGTCAAAATAACAAATAAAAATATCAATTGTGGAAGAATCTCAAATTTTTTAATGAATTTTATTAAATTTATATTAAGGATTTAAAAATGAGAAGATAACCATCATCTGTTAATATTGTTATTTGTTAATACATTATGCAAAAACAATTTACATAATCCATTCATTCTAATAATCCTATTATAAAATATGTTATAGGAGCAAACAGTAATTATTTGATAGATGATATGTGAATGAAAAAGGGCAGGCACAAAACCAGACATAAATGTGTGAGCAACAGATAAACACAATGACCATTCAGCCAATTTCCAGAGCCATTCAAAGATTACATTTACAATACAAATGTCATTCTTAGAGAAGCACATTTTAATACAAACCTTATTGAACTGCCAAATTTCAATCATCCCCAAATGTGGCTATTTCTGTTTCTGTAATTTCGTTTGTGAATAATGTTAATGTGAACTTTGTTCCTAAGATAAAATATAATATTCTTTTACGGTAGACCTCGAGAATGTAACACTCAATAGAAATACTTTCACAGGTGGTGCAAATTTTGAATGGAAGGAAAATCACTTTAAAGTATTTATTTTCAGTGTTTGGTATAAAATTAGTACCGTAAATGAGCTTATAATATGTATATTTATCTCTTTAATACCACTGAGAATTATAATGCCAGCCTGTTTGTGACAAACTCTATCACAATAAAAAATTTAAAATGAATTTACACGTAATATCAGTGCCCTCAAAAGTAGGCGGCTACCATCACTGTTGTACGCTGAAACTTCTCAAACTACTGAGGTCTCTGTAATATATGGCAGTATTGTCATTTATTTCAGCTAGATGTACTACAATTTCTACATAACTTGAGGCTAAATATATATATAAATTCATATACAACAATAAAGCCAGATATGACTAGATACTGCTCACCCACGTTTCTAGAAAAATATAATAATAATAATAAAAACATCCAAACTATATTAGGTAGGCCATACTAAAAAATATTTCTGTCAGTAATCCTTTCTTTTATTCCTTTAAGAAGTGATAGCTTGCATCTGATTTTTAAATGGCAAGCTAAGTGAATGATTTCTCTTGAAAGACAATTTTTTCTTTATCTAGTGAAAAACCAGATACATTGTTATTTATTTTATTTCACTGACATTCCCACATTGTTTTATTGATAAAATCGTGCATCGTTGATGAAAAGATCGGCCAGTGGAAACATCTGAAATTTACCGATTGTTGAAAAGTACTTGCATTTATTGTTTGATTTTTTGTTTTTGTCAAGGTTGTGTTAGACATGATATGCCATCACATCTTGGGTTCAAATGAGGTATATGGGTAAACACTGTTTATCATATTTGCTAGCTAGATGTTTCCTGAATATGTGTGTAAATGTATATAATTAACGGAGCATTTTTGTGGAAAACTTGTAATTAAGTCCTTCGTAAACCTCTGAAACAATCGTCAGAATAAAAAATTTCTTCAGAATTCTGACAGGCTGTAATATTTTTTTAATCTTGAACCACAAATAGCTCGTCCCTTTTTGTTTGGTCCTTTCAACATCAAAATAACGAAGTGTGACTATGCAAAATTAACAGATAAAAATGATATCGGTTTGTGCCAGATGGTAAAATGGATATGAAAAATCTGAGGGTAATCCTGCATACATTCAAGATGGTAGCGTTCATAATTTCTTGAGCTGAAGAACCCATTGTATTTGACATAATAGTTCTGTCTGTAAAGCTTATTTCATGTTTCTATTCAATTTATTTGGATATTTTATATTTATTTTATTTGTAAAGACCATTAAAACAGAAATATTCAGTCTGCCATTGTGGAGCCACCAAAATACAGAGCTTACATGTACTAATACAGTACCATCAGCATGGCAAGCTTTTTCAACCCTATGAGTTCGAGTCACATTAACCCTAAAAATATTGTCTTTTAGAAATACGGATTGAAATTCATGTTAGCAATGTGTATGACACTTTTTGTTTTGATGTAATGTCTCTTTTGAATCCAAAATATAATGGTATGTCACAAATATCTGTTTCCATTGTAGTAATAACTATATACATAATTATACGTCTTTTTATGTGTTGACATTTTTAGTGCTGTTGCCATGATTTGTTTTTCTTTATGTTGTTGTATAACATTAATGTAGTTCTAATGTAGTTACAGATGATTTTGTTGCATTATTGCGATCGTGGTTTTATTGTCAATCTCATGTAGTGCTATTGTTTTAAAGTTACATTTTGGGTATTTTTGAGTTTCTTTGAAAACCAGTTGTTATTTTACTCTGTTCAGTTGGCAGCATTTAGTGTCAGGATTTTACAGACCAGTTTTTGTTTGTTATGGAACAAAATAGTTTTCTTTTTTTCAGAAATGACAAACTTGTTACTTGTTTGTGATTAAACCACAAAGTAGTTTTGATTTTTATCATTTTACACACTTCAGTTAGTAGCCATAATTATTTATATCTTATAACCAGAACCTTCATTTTTTTCTCTTAAGTTTAGTGTCAAAAAATAATTTATGCATAAAGATTGTTTTTTTGTATGTCCAGTATATAAGCTGTTTTCTAGATATCGTTATAAGGCATCAGATATTATTTTTGTATTATATTTTAGATTTTAAATTCTTTGTTTCTGTTCTACTAATAAAATGAATTAATGCTAATAATAATTTTTTTTTTTTAATTTACTTCAAAAGGTGAAGGAATAGAGAGGAAAATATGAAAATACTAAGTTGCCTTAGTAACATCTGTTAAACAAATGTTCTCAGCATTTATGTGTGTACATGTAATTCTGGCTATTGATTAGGTGCAGTTTTATGTGTACTATGTTACTACATTGCATAACCATATCTGGTATTTACCCATCAACATTACACATTGTTTACAATTTCTTGCTTACAATATTGATTCTGCAACATCTGATAAATTTTCGGTCTTTCTGTATGTAATAGCTGAAAATACATTCTAATATATAAAACAGTAAACACATGTTTTTGTGAAACGGCAGCCATCACGATTTGCAGCAGCAGTGTGCTGTTTGACTGTAAAAGCTGCTGTATAACTGATTTAGGACTGCATAATACTGCCATTACAAAAAACATATACATGATGTTTTAGAAATTACCAAAGCAAAACAATATAACAATAGTATTTATGTGCCATTGTAAATTTATCTGAATTTCAACGAGTGGAACAGTAGACACATCCAGAACCTGGGTCATTGCCTTTAAGAATGGTGAAATTTGTTTTATTATTAGTGAAATCCATTGTTTTAGCAGCAACAAGTATTTATTATTGAAATGTTTTCTGTGTCATTTATTCTCTGTATCCAGTTTGATTGAAAAATATTTTAATTCATAAACAGAAAACGGATTGGACACAAGTTCGAAAACTTACTAGTTCCTCTCCTATATATATATACATACAATATATTTACAATGACGACATTATTGAATATATTATTTACAATAAACTAACAAATAAAAGAAAAACAACTAAAATAATAAGATTGAGGAAAGAAAGACATCATAAATATTCAAAACGAATATATAAAAAAAGGTGATAAGTCACGTGTTGACAGACAACTCAATTATCATCACACTCGAAGACAATAAAATTAATATAGACATCTAAATTTATTTTATTCTAATCAAAGTTTAAAACCCTTGGTGAGAAAAATGTGACTAATCATTTTAAATTGTTTCTTGGATATTTTACATTCTGTGTTTAGAAATGATAAAAGATAATAAACTTGAAATATCAAATTTAGGGTGGCTGTAGAAATAAGAATTGTTGAACTCATAATGATTTACAGTATGTTGGTTAGTCAACTCATTGTTGCCATTTTGAAATCCACTGCTAGATTTTAGCTTGGCTCTCATCTTGTCATAATGCCATATTTTCATGCTTTAATTACAAAATGCACAAATCCTTCAATTTTATCACATATCTGTCCATTTATTTCATGTTCTAGACATTGTTTTACACGTGAACTTTTGGTAGCTCTTTACAAAATTACACGTCCTTATTTTTATTTTTCTCTTAATAGTTGCTGTTAAAACTCGCATTTTGTAAATGTTCTGTGTTTTTTAAGCCAATTAAGGTGTTATTGTTTATTATATATAATTGCATTATTCGTATATACATAATTATATTCTGTTTTTATACGAGTTGTATATTACACACTGTAAGCATATCACAACCCAAACCATTTGTATTTTGTGTTTACATAATGTATATTTATTTCTCGTATATCTTGCTTTCAATTTGTGATATAAAGTGTGGAAGTGTCACCCCTTTGTCCCTGATAGGTTTGTTAATAAATTATCTGAAATGTGTTGACATAATTTTAATTTTAATTATGCCAAATGTTAGGTTTTATGACTGAAGAAACATTTCCACTTTAAATAACTTGAATCATGGCATTCCTGTATTACTGCTACTAATTTTAGGATTATTTTGTTTGATAAACTCTGATAATGGCATGCAGGATGTGTGTAAATTGAGGTTTGATTGGCATAAAATGGACATCTATCATGTTATGAATGCACTATAGCAAACGTGGATAAATGCACAAGCCAGTAGTAAATCTTTTTTTAAATGGTGTAATTGTTATTTTGCTAGAAATAAGTGAACACAGGGAAAAGTTGATATATACCCATAACTGACAGTTTTGACAATTTTAGTCTTGTACATTATTAAGACTATTAAGTTTATTTGGCTATAATTTACAAAGCCTATGTTTATTTAATGCAGGTGTTTAAGCATTGTAAATATTTAATATATTGTGACACACGTAAAATAGACTGTAAATTCAGCACTTTGTATTTAACTTTTTCACTTTTAAACTTACTGTTAATTTAATCCAGTTTTTTTTATTGGTTGTGCATTATGACCAAATGTTTAACATAAAAAAAAAGATTTTTAATTTTGTGGTTTTTATTAATTCTATGGACCAAATATTTCACTTGGAATCCATTGGTTGAAGAAAGGTGTGGAAAAGAAACATTTTGTTTTATTTTTAAGCATTCATTTAGTGTTCCAAATAAATCATGTTATTAATTCTTTTATATGTATTTTTTTTAAATACGAAATGGCTGCAAATCTTGTTCTGTTCTGATTTTCTAAAGTTGATGAATAGAAAGAAAAAACATGATCCAATAATTTAAAAATCATCTTTGTGTAGGAACATGCTACTAAGCCACAAATGTTTTCTAGCAAGATCCCGTGTAACCAAACATATGAATTTATTTAAATGAAGCCTTTCTTCACTGTTTTGTTAAACCATGACCAATATTAATAAATATTACATGATCAGGTTTGAAAGCTGGATGTGTTTAACATAATTTAAAAATAACAAAACCATCGCCTCATGCAGTTAAGAGAATCAGCCCGTACTTTTAAACACTATTCATTTTATTTTTAACATACGTTAAGATGACATAATCCTGTTTCAGTCTCATTGGTGCTAGATTCATCTTTTAATAATAAATAGGGACATTCAGAAAAACAAATTAGTGCCAAATTATAAACACACATGCCAAGCTTAATGTTTGCTTTAGAATTCAATAGTCTTAATATTTACAATCATGAAAACTGTCATTTTTTTTTTATTTACTTAATTCTTCAGGTTAAACTTATAATAAGTGCTTTTCACATTAATTATTTTGTATAGTGAAATTTTTGTTCAAATACACTTAATCAGTTCCATTAGATATTTTCAGTCATGTAATACAAGATTTATTTGCACTTCCAATTTCTCTCAGAAATCATCTTTGTTCTGTTTTATGTTAAAAAGTACCTTTGTGTCCATTCCGCAAGAAATATCTTAAAGCTGTGTTCACATATAGATAGATGGATGCAGCATGCGGCATCTGACAACTCAATTAGGTGTTGACATATGCACGATATAACATGCAAACTAGTGCAGACCATGTGAAGACTGTTATGTCTATAGTTAATTGAGCAAGATGAGATAATTTTGACAGTTTGTACGAACTTGAGAATCCTAAAGACATGGATTGCCCCTGACCAGTTGAATTAATTGTTCATTAAGTTCCCTAGTACCGGTCCGGTGCATGGATGTGGCATCTTTGACAAATTACTTTCTCAAACTAAACATCATTTTGGAATGAGTTCTATTTTTGGGGGGTCAATTTCTGGTGTCAGATTGGCATGCAATACAATTGCTACATAGTGAGATTGAAAAAATCCACATCTGGACATACCTGAACACCTCCACTGAAAACCATAGGTAGAGGACGAAATTGTGTCCATATTTGTACGTGAACACAGTTTTTGTCAAATATTACAAGATACAATGTTATGTTCCATTTTATCTTGAGAAATGTTGCATGGATTTGAAGAGAAATGTTTACTTTAATATATACAGTGTATTAATGTAAAGAGATTGTACATATCTACAAATTATATGCATCTGTTGCTAAAGGCTAAGCCTTCTATTAATGGTTTTGTATATGTTGTTTGATTGGTTGAAATCCTCTTTGGTACCAAATGGGCCAAATTTGATTAAAGCTTTAAGTATTTAATCATGTTTTAAATTTTACACTTTATCTGAGCTGAGTTTTGGTAATTACTGTTACTGACCGAGTGTTATGTGATGTTAGTTTTAAAGTTTATTAATTTAATGGTGCAAACAAAATCCCTGTAAAACATAAATGTTGAGGTTTCTGAAGGCACAAGGTCCCAAATCAAGTGGTCAGTCACCCCTGAATTCCGTGGTAAACTTAGCTATATTCTGTGGTAGGAAATGGGAAATTCTGCAACATAAAAATTGAAAATAATACTTACAAATTTACACTATTTTTTTTTCTTTCACAAAGTTAGTTCAAATCTAAATTCCAATGATATCACCAAGACCTAGAAATATGTCAGATTAGAGTCACTGGTTGTGATATTCGTATTCGTGAAACTTGTGAAATATACTTCTGAGTTATCGGCAGTTTCCGTAACATAAATAACTAACAATCACTATGTAACCCATGGAGGGCGAGTGCTCTCAAACAATTTGCCTGGTTACCATTGTGTTCTATCACATAACGTTTAAAAATGACAAGGGCATTGGAGCCAGGGGGGGGTGAGGGACTGAGGGGGGGTGCCGTAGCCCCCAATAATTCTCATAAATAAGTTTTTTTATTAATTGTTGAATTACTCACCAGCAAATTCTGATGTTCAGAAATGGGAGCAGCCCACCCCCCCCCCATATGAATTTCGTTCCTACGCTCCTGAATGATTAGGCACAAAAAACAATCTAGCATGTGAATAGGACCACTCGTCTTCCTAAATGTGTCCCCCGCGGCGTGTTCAATTTGTTCTGTGTAGACGGAAACAATCGATGGATATCAAATAATAACAAGTTATAACAAACAAACCACAACATCTAGCCCATTTAATATGTTGCCTACTTTAAAGAAACAACTTTCTAACTCAGTGCTTCAGTTTATTTTTTCCAAAATGTGACGTTTATATTAATTATGATATGATTCTAAAATCCATGATGTAAAATGACAAATTCTGCAAGTTTTCTGCAGACGTACGAGAATTCTGTGCTGTGATGCAAATTCTGCAAATTTTTCCACGTCCACAGAATTGCAGAATTCATGGGGAACTGATTTGTTGATTTTCAGTGTAAAACTGGCTTATGGCATTTTATAAACTACATATAAATCTAGTGTCGGAGACAGAACATGTAGTCAATCTGACGTCAGTGTTATATCTAAAGAGTTATGTAACCAGTCATTAGTAGAACTGATTTAACAGAAGTACAATTATGTATAACATCACTGAAAAGTGTGTTCTTGTTGGGGTTATGGAGATGCCATGTTTTCTAAATAAATCAAGTTGGAACTCTATGTAGTTTATGTTCATTAAACAACAAAACATAACAATTGGCGATGAGGATTAGTTCATGTTATACAGAGTACACTGTATTTTTTGTTTTACCATTAAGCAAAATTTATTTTCGTTCTTGTGCTGAAATCTAGGGAGGGGGGTGAGGGGTGGGGAAATGTGGCTATTTAACGCTTGACACCAAAGGAAGAGATTGATTTTACAGTTAAAAAAAAAATGATTAGGTTTCACACTCATTTCTTTCTCTTTTTTAATACAACTGAAAACATTGCTTTGTAAAATTGTAGACAATGGAGTGAATCATTAAACAGTTTTTCCATTCATTGGCACTTACTTTATGATCACTTCGAAATATCTCAATCATTTACACAACTGTTTAGTAGAAAAGCAGTCTTAGTGTTGTAGCAACATTGACATCATTATAACTTTTGTTTAAGAATCTTTAAAACTTATTTACCCATTTTCAGACTGGTTACCTGAATTCTGCTCAGTATACCCAGAATTACACCTCGGCAATATTTTACAGTGTCCATGTATGTTACCGTTTCAAGTTGCAATGTCTGTTACACATTGCAATATTCCGTTCTGTGAATAAATTTGCTTCACTCTCGTCTCATCTTTGTTTTTATATGCTCAGTTTTATTTTAGTTATATTAGGGAATGTTAAAAGGAAATTGTTTTAATAATTCCCCTACACATTACTTTTATCTAATGCTTCTGCGTATCACACACAGCATTTTTGAGGTGCTATACAAATGAACCACAGTACTGTTAAAAACACCCCAGCACACTATTTATTAAGTAGTCATTTGGTGTGAAACAAGATATCTGTGACTCATGGTCTACAGAAGAATCCTGCTACTGATCAGCACCAAGTGATTTTTTATATACACATCACCACTAACACAATAGCGCATACCACTGGTTGTGTACAAACTAACACAATATCACATACCACTGGTTTTGTACAAACCACTAACACAATAGCACATATCACTGGTTGTGTACACACCACTAACACAATAGCACATATCACTGGTTGTGTACACACCACTAACACAATAGCACATACCACTGGTTGTGTACACATCACCACTAACACAATAGCACATACCACTGGTTGTGTACACATCAATATCACTGGTTGTATACATATCAATATCACTGGTTGTGTACACATCACCACTAACACGATAGCACATATCACTGGTTGTGTACACACCACTAACACAATAGCACATATCACTGGTTGTGTACATATCAATATCACTGGTTGTATACATATCAATATCACTGGTTGTGTACACATCACCACTAACACAATAGCACATATCACTGGTTGTGTACACACCACTAACACAATACCACATACCACTGGTTGTATACACACCACTAACACAATACCACATACCACTGGTTGTATACACATCACTAACACAATATCACTGGTTGTATACACATCACTAACACAATATCACATATCACTGGTTGTGTACACACCACTAACACAATAGCACATACCACCGGTTGTATACATATAAATATCACTGGTTGTGTACACACCACTAACACAATAGCACATATCACTGGTTGTATACATAACAATATCACTGGTTGTATACACATCACTAACACAGTATCACATATCACTGGTTGTATACACATCACTAACAATATCACATATCACTGGTTGTGTACACACCACTAACACAATAGCACATACCACTGGTTGTGTATACACCACTAACACAATAGCACATATCACTGGTTGTATACACATCACCACTAACAATAGCACATACCACTGGTTGTGTACACACCACTAATACAATAGCACATATCACTGGTTGTATACACATCACCACTAACACAATAGCACATATCACTGGTATACACATCACCACTAACACAGTAGCACATATCACTGGTTGAATACACATCACCACTAACACAATAGCACATATCACTGGTTGTGTACACAACACTAACACAATAGCACATATCACTGGTTGTGTACACACCACCACTAACACAATAGCACATATCACTGGTTGTATACACATCACCACTAACACAATAGCACATCACTGGTATACACATCACCACTAACACAATAGCACATATCACTGGTTGTGTACACACAACTAACACAATAGCACATATCACTTATGTACACACCACTAACACAACAGCACATACCACTGATTGGAAATAATCCAGTAAAGTCTACTGATGTTAAGATTGATTGGGTGACCCTTCATATCCAAAGCACATTTTCAAATTCTTGGCCATGTCCAATTTCCACACAGACGTAAGCTGCTACTGCTAAATACTACTAACAAGCTATCCTTCAGTCTGCTTTCAAGTTATTGCGATTTCGCATGAGAGTTTATTGATAAAGTGCATAATAATAACTGCATATACATAGTAACGTTTCTATATATGCGATTCCACATGTGGGCATTCAGCGAAAAGAAAAAAAATTGATTGAGCAATTTTTCCGCACATCTGAATAACTGGTCCTACAAAACTCAGGACATATTCCAGCTTCTTGGGAGACATTCTGAAGTATTCATGGGTTTTTTTCGAATTAATTTCCAAATCCTTGACAAGGTGGTAAAATACTCAGTGTTCTCTTTTTTGTAAAATGTTGTACACCCAGTACCTATGACTTTGGTGCTACTAGGTTACCATCCATTGGTACTACATCATGTGTTGTTTCTGTATAAATAGAACAGCATGCCAAATTCCATAATGGAAGACATTATTGTTTTCTAGTTAAGTAGTGCGAGACGTCACATTGTGTATAGTAATATGATTGCGAACATGCAGATGTGTAAATGCACATTTCTGCACGCTAAATGGCGTTAATGGAAAGCGGGTCTTAGTGTGAATTAAATTAAAGAAATGTTTAACAATGTTCTAATATACCAGGCCAGGAAATCAGCAGTTGTTCACAGACATTTTTCAATACCAATTTGTCATTTTAGAAAAATTGACAGTTTGGCGAATTATGTTAATCATTTTGTCCTACAGTTGTTAACTTTTAATGAAAATTAACATTTTTATACATAAGTGTCTGGATGCAGCTTGTGCATATTACCAAAATTGGGCTAAATTAAATAACGAAAAAAAATAATAACTTAGTTGTATATATTTCTAATTGTGCATATTGAACTCTATGACAAGAACATTTTGTCTAATGACTGGCACAAACTGACTTACATCGGACATTTTGACTTATACAGAAACAGTAATTATTTTCTGGCTTGGCATACTATAAATTAAAGGTTTCAGCAAGGGGAATAACCCATCTGTAGGGAATAGCAAATCATTGTAAATATAAAATATTTAAAAACAAGTCTTCTTTAGGCAAAATCTGCTAATGAGAGTACATTATTATTACATATTTAACAACCACACCCACCCCCTACATACTGCAAGTACATTATTATTATATATTTAACAGCGACCACACCACACCCTCGCCCACATATACTGTAAGTACATTATTAAATATTTAACAACCACATCATACCCACCCCCTACATACTGCAAGTACATTATTATTATATATTTAACAGCGACCACATCACACCCTCCCCCACATATACTGTAAGTACATTATTAGATATTTAACAACCACATCATACCCACCCCCCACATACTGCAAGTACATTATTATTATATATTTAACAGCGACCACATCCACCTCCACATATACTGTAAGTACATTATTAGATATTTAACAACCACATCATACCCTCCCCCCATATATACTGCAAGTACATTATTATTATATATTTAACAACTACATCACACCCTCCCCCACATATACTGCAAGTACATTATTATTATATATTTAACAGCGACCACATCACACCCGAGA
>JAULBS010018831.1:0-10816 GCA_032355785.1 Symmetromphalus regularis
GTATAACCATTTAAGATAGTATTCCTGTTATCAGATCTACTAAAATAGCTATTAAAAGATACACATTTTTCAGGTAGGGGGTCCATGTTTTGACCCCTATATTTTGCAAAGGCAGCACCGGATCCTGATTACCAAACTTTTTTTGTGTACATATATAATAAGGAATGAAAAAATACTAGTTTACATAATGACGGCTCCGGGTGGCACTTAGCTCATTCTGAAGCCGGTCTATTAATACCTATGTTATAGCCATATATAACAGACTATTTTCTGATTATGCATTTGTGTGCAATGTACAAAAGAAAAATGGTGTGCTGCATGTCATCTTGCCAAGAAAAGATTAAAATTAATATAAGTACTCACATCAATAATTTGGTTTGAGTGCATTAAAAAAAGGGGAGCAGCAATAGATCAGTTGAAATGCTTTTATAATGTTACCAGTAAGTAGAAAATATAAGCATGTAATTCACATATTTTCATTTTTTGTCTTTGAAATTTCAAAGAGAATAAAAGAATACTAAAAGTGAATGAATTCTTCACCATCAGTGCATCCTCAAGATGTTTTACAGATGAATATCCAAAATAATGCTTCTCTCTTAGCCATGTAAGTACAGCTTTCTCCAGATATTCAAGTAAACACTGTGCTTCTTTGTTTGCTGACAGTTCTGAATCACAGGACTGATTTTGAAGATTGCATTGATGTACAGTATTCAAACCACTGACCACAGCCAAACAGACAGAAATAATTGGCAGAATCAACTCCTGATCACAATAAGATTTTATATTGTCATCAACAAGATCTTTTATGGTGGTCTTTGATATATATAACTGTTGTGTGATCAGTTTCAGTTTCCATCTAGAAATACAAACTACCAAAATGAATTACATGTTCAAATTCAGTTACGTGGAAACAAATTAAAAATTCTAAAACATAAATAAAAACAAAATATTAAGTTGATCTTGATGAAAAATGTTGTCTAGTTTTAACTATCAATTGGTACTGGGAAGTAACAAAACAATTGCATGCAAAATTTAAGACATGTACCAAGTCATGTATTTGCTTTTGGGCCAATGAATCTGTATTCAATGTATTCGACTCCTCTTAACTGCACTTCAGATAAAAGCATATTCTTGTTATTTGTATAGTATTTTGCTGAACAGAACCATTGATATACAAATATATATTTTTTAAACATTTCTTTTATTGCAATGTCTGGTAAATTGCTTACAAAATTAATTTAAAAAAATGTTTTTTAAATCTTCAAACGTAATTTTTTTTTTAAATATTAATCAAATAAGTAGAAAATAACCAATGTGCTTATTAGCCTTGTACTATTTGTAGCATATGTAACAGCATTCAGACTACATGACCAAAGAATTCCTTAATTTATTGTATGTCTGACTTTTATGATCACTAATTATTAAATGAACTTTGATTTTATACCAGCTACTGCAAAAATAGTCACATAACCTTAAATTGACATTCCTTATAAAAGAATAATTCCTGTTAATTGTTAATATATATATATATATATATACTGCCCACCTTTTCACCCCCACTAAATTTATCACAACTCTACATTAAAAAAAAAGGATGAATGGGTTGCTGAAATTGTTCGTAAGTAATCTTGACATCACTAATAACATATTCACAAATTACTCACACTGAACTGATAGATGGAAGTTCATTTTCATTTCTTTTGAACTGTTCAGCACAGTCCATAAACAGTTTTGCAAGCAACTGAAATAAAAACAAAATTAGTAAAATATACTAAAACCCACTTAAAATTAGAAACCAGATTTTGTTAGTATTATTATCTCTTATGAGGTTTGCACAAAACTAAATAAATAATGTGCAGTGACAGTAATGAAATGATTTGCTAAGATGGATAAAACATGTAAGTGCTTTAAAGGTTGGTGCATACTCTCCAAAAAGAGGCAAAATGAAGGGAAAAGTGGAGAAATCAGGTGGAAATGTGAAAGAGATGAAAAGAGGGAAATACATATATTAAATTAACAGTATTTTTGCATAAACGAAAAGAATACAGATGATTAGCATATACAACCCTACATATTGTTTGTTTGTACTTATTTTCGTGCTTATATACAATTTAGGTTTAAAGCAAACTGTTGTGTCTAGGCCAAAGGTTAGTGTTAGTTGGAGAGATGAAACCCGATGCTGCCCTACTAATGCAGAAAGCAGCAAGGGAACTTTTATATGCACTATCTATAAAAAAAATAGCACAAAGCATGGCCTTTGATAAGACCAGTTGTGGGCCACTGATCAGTGTAAGTGGTATATAACTATCCACTGAGCCATGTGGAGCAGTCACTCTGGTTTGGAACCAATACCAAGATTAAAAATCCTGTGTCTCAACTGAGATTTGATCCCAGTGGATTTCTGGGAATGTTTAATTTGTTTTCCCATGGCTTTTTGGACGTATTCTGAAATTTTCAACTTATCACCAATTTGTTTAGGGTTTGGACCTGTTGCTCTTGAACAGTAAAAAGGTCTTCCAGTTTGTTGTATCAGGAATTTACATGCACTATTTGCCAAGTACAGTAAGTGCTTTTTTATCACAAATCACAGATTGAAGCTGCACATGATGTACATGCACAACAGCACATGCAAAAACCTGAAAATTTTGAAATTCAGTGACCCTGAAATTTCCTATCATCTGAATAATAAAATAAGTTATTTTATAAATTGATTTTTGATACAAACTTATTTTTGTGGGTATTATAATTAGAAACAAATTCAACGATATTCATAAAATGTGTGTTTTTCCCTGGTCATTTCTGAAATGCTTTGTCAAAATTATGTTTTTCCTGTTATTTCTGAAAAAGCATTAGTATCATATATTATCAGCTCCTCTACCCCACTCCCCTCCCAACACTACCATGTTCCAATGCCACAAAACAATTACAGATTTTAATCTGGAAAAACAAATTGTGTTGCATGTCATTAACAGCCATTTGAAAGTACTTCTGCTATCCTTTTGTTTCAAAAACATAGTTCTGAAATATAATTCCAAGGAAGGTAAGCTATATATAGTAAGATTTGTGATGTTTTTTTGCTAGTCCAAAGTGGTGGTAAGCCATCCATTCACCCCCCAATTAATTTATGGTAGGATGTTATTTCTTTTTTTTTTCTTAAAGATTTTAAAAATTTATCATTTAATATTGAACAAGAATAATATATATAAAAAGATTAATAATAATTATAATAATATCAGTATATATTTATCTGAGGTAATAAAAGAGAGACAAGCAGAGATAACAGAAAAATACACACACATATGCATACACACACAAACTGGAAAGTGAAGTAAGAAAAGGAATAGAATACAAATAAAGATCAGAAGATATAAGAATGAGAGTGCTGTCTCAGGGGTATTAAATTAATAATATAAACTCACACATACAGAAAAAAAACTACCAGAAAAACATAGGTTGTCTCTTTTTTCAAACTATTTATTTATGACAGAATTAATTTTTTTTAAATTTTAATTACAATTATTATAAAATATCAATATTTTTTTTATTAATCCTCAGCTATTCAGTGTCAAGCATATGAAACTTGTGGATGACTATCTATGACTAAATAAGAATTGTCTTGACAAATAATGGAATAATTAAAAGAAACCTATCAATTTTTCTGCACGTACATTTTGTTTGTTTTATCAGAATGACTGTTTTACAAAGACATGCATGAGTAGGAACACCGTAGTGTCACTGTAGCAGCACAGATAGGTCTCCTAGAGTGCCACTTGCATGGAGTCCACGGAGATGTCACTGCGTCTCTACTGCATCCTTATGGCGTGTCTATGGTGCTTGTACTGTGCTATCATGGAGTGTTATTGATTCTATTGCACTCTCACAGGGTGCTGAAATAGTGCTGCCAGTGCATTGTGAGCAAACCACACAAACATGGTATAAATGCGTCCTAATCATTGTCACCCTCATGTGTTTCTCCGACATTATCATTTAGGGATGAAGGCGAAGGAGGGCCCAAAGGCACAGAAGGATCAGGGTATGGTAGAGGCTGGATGTCAGCAGGAGGTTGCAGTATGGTCACTATCATCAATTGAGGAGGTTCTTCCTCTGCTTGCTGAGGCAATGGTGGTCAAATGGGACTGTGTGGCTAAGAACTCAGTGGCATCCTCTTCCCTCTGTCTTTGCCTTGGTGCCCTTCTTCTTGCATGCCATCCTGATGTGAAGTGATGAAGTTAAAAATATATAAGTAAAGACGAGCAAAAGCAACTGACAATGGTGCTTGAATGTCGTAGCTTTTATACACTCCACACAGACATAGTACCCAAGTTTTGGGCATACCATCTGTGCAATGTGTGCGCAGTGACAACCGCTAACATGCCGTGAGTGCACCATGACTGCGCAGTTGGTCACCAACTAGAACTTTGTGGGAATGTGGTAGCACGCCATGGGCACTGCATAGAAATGCCAGTCGCCGTAATGGCACCATGACATCTCCATCTTGTGAAAATTTTAAATAATTTACGATGATTTTCAGCATTTTACTGCAATCCTGCAGTGCTCTGAGAAATTTTACATCACCGGGGCAACTCCATGGAATCACAGTAAACTGTGGCAGTGCTTTTATATTCACACCCTGTGATTCAGTATAACTAAAAAGAAATTAACAAATATTTATGACTTACATGTTCTATCTCTGAAGTCATCTTTTGTGTTTTGAATGTGTGGCAGTAAAAGAACAGACATGATATAACAACATATGGAGGAATCAATCCAGGTGAGATAGCATTTTCAAGTTGTCTTATTGTAAGGGTTGCCATGATGCTTCTTGGTAGAAGATAATCAGCTTCAAACAGCTGATGTAGATCTTTAATGACATGTTGTTCAGGTCTGTAAAATCAAAGAAATTCACTTAACATTCCAGCATTAGAAGTAAAAAGAATTGAAACTGCAATAGTAATCTTGCTGTTAAAAGAACAGACATTAAATGTTTACACATGTTTAGATTACATAAACACTTTCATCATGTCATCCAGTCTTTGCAGACATTATTAAATTTCATCTTCAAGGAAGGTGGTACAACATAAGTGCACATGTTCAGTGTTTACAGAAAGAGGACTGGCCATCATAAGCATATGCCAGTTCATGCAGGATAATTATAATCTGAATACATTAAATCGAAAAATTAAATATACTGTATAATTCACTTCTTTCAAAGCTATATTAAAACCACTTAAACTAATATAACAAAATACAGTAAAATGCCTTTTCATCAATACACACGTTCACTTTGTTTCAGGACTTCATCATCAGCAGCATCATCATCATAATAATAATAATAATTATTATTATTATTTATTTAAAGGAGGTGGTGATGCCTTCTCTACAATTCTAAAGCTTCACAACTAAAAATATACTTTTTGATACAAACTTTGTTATATTGATGTCAAAGGGATCAATATAAAAAGACAGATAATTGTGATTCTAGATTAACATAATTATTGCTGGTGTGAATTAAGCCATATTTCAGTTTGTCATTTGGATCAATATAAAACATTCTGTTCTGAATATATTATGGTTACCCTTTAACAATATGAGTCAAATTATTACAAGTAGCAACATCAAAACAATCAAAAATTTCTAGAAATATTCTATATTTGACTATAGTAAAACGAGGGATTCGTTGCATTTTTCACAAATTTTAAATACATGTGTTTTTCACCTAACTTAATTTTTGTTTTACTAAACTTGGTATTATGCTGTAGAACAAGTTTACTTCCTCAAAGAACCACAAGATTTCAGTAGGCATACACTGTGGATTACTAGAGTGCATTACTGGTCAAATGGAAACATTTCTAAGGAGATTAAAGGTCCCGATATAAAAACTGTCACCAGTGTTGAGTATTGTAATCCCTTTTTTCATGTGCATCATGTTTTAATCCATTAAATACATATCTTTACTAAGCTGTTGTTCACAATTACTGACATTTTCAAATTCATATATATTGTCAAGCCCACAATCTCATCTCTCTTAATTAGTACACTTAAAAAGCAGCTGAAATATAACCAGTTTAATGGTCATTATATTCAATATAGTATTATAAATTAATTAGATTAACAATTTATTTGAAAACAAAATCACGTAATCATTTTTTTAAATGAAATAAAATTACAAATTAAAATTTAATGGCATTTGTTGGTTTTCAGAAGTATTCAGTAATTTCTGTATGCTATTTTGTTTTTGTCCCGAACGCAAGTTCAGTAGAGCCAGGGGTTTCTTTGTGTAAAGGAAGCCATTCAGTTATTTGGAGTGTCGTTTCTTTTCGTTATGGTTTAGTGTGTTGCATTGAACTGTACAAAAAGAGTAAACAAATATTGTGAACTGTCTTTCTCTCACTTTCCAAAGTGTGTAATTAAGTTTAAAAGAGACAGTACTTATAATAATGCCAAAAGCCTGTGATTGTTTAAGCTCAGAACATTTTGAAAATGCTTTTTTTTTTTTTACAATCCAAACATTTTAAAATCGTTGAAGGAAAAAGGGTAGCCTGTTGCACATTGGTACCTCCTGTACTTAATTTCATCTTTAAAAAAAATATATTGACAGCGAGCTGTGAGCAAAGAAAATGAATACCCTTAGCATGTGTGATGTCACAGACAAATTCATCTTGCGACGAAAAAAGGGGAGTTAAGTCATGGTGGGTTTGAAAGCTTTTAACATGCTGCTCGTGGAAGAAATTTAAACGTCTAAAACATAAAAAAAATAATATTTCATCTGTTTTAGTGTGTGTTTATAGATATTTATAAAAAAATATAACCCAAAATGGAATTACTTTTCATCTAATCACTAATTTACACAAACATGCTGGCCTTCATACCCTCAGCCTCCTGCATATGTTGTATATGTATAGAGAAATGTTGATAATAATAATTATGAACGAAGTTAAGAAATTGCAGTGTGTTTGGTCCGTTTTAATATTTGAACACTAGGTTATACAATATATCTAAAATGAGTGGCAGTCATAAAACTTGGGTCAGATGATGACCGTTATTGACCCATAGCTAAGATGTTTTTAGTGGGATTCATACATTTCTAGGCAAATGTGGGCCACCAAAAGGGAAAATCAGTGTCTTGAGTAAAAATATATACCAAATATGGCATTTTTAAATCAAAGGTTATTGAAAATTTAGAAAACATTAATATTTTGTGGTTATAATCTTTACAAAAGTATAAAATTATACATAAATTATTACAAGCTATGTTGTAACTATTTATTTTATGTGATATTTCATTGTTCAAAGAATAGTTTCCATAGTCAACAAACCTTAATAGAACAACTCAAATTAAACCATTTCAAACTGGAAATATGTGATCAAATCACGTAAAATGTTCAAATTAAGAGTTGAATGAAATTGGTAGGAAATAAAATTTGTGAAGCTAATGCACCTGGTATAATGGCATGATAAGATATCTAGCCTTCCGACTACTGAACGCTAAACATTTGGAGATTTATAAACAAGAAAAGATTTTTAATATTAAAACTTCTTTTCCATTATTTTAAAGTTTTGAAAAAGTTGATTAAAGGTGTACTATCAGTCTTATGCAGAATAATATGGGCTTAATGTTTTTTAGAAATTCTATCTAGTTCTTGAATTAAACAGTTTCCATAATGTAATCAGACAATAATCAACGAACACAAAGGTTGCTGTATGTAAGCAATAAAGTTAAAAAATCTTATGTCATGTGATCAATATTTCCTAATATATTCAATTTGGGAATCTTTGACATGAAGATTTAAACTTTTTTTTTGTTCAATATGAGGCAGCATATATATATACTTTTGTTTTCATTTATTAGAAGAATGTTATTAGAACACCAATCTGCTATGTTTGAAGATCTTCATTTAGTTTGAACCAAAAATTTGTAATGTGTCATCAGCAAACAAGACTCAAGTCAGAGCCATGTTAACATTTAGATTGAGGGTTTACATGTATCATAAATGTTCTTCATAATGAAAAGCTTAAAACTACAACATACATGTCCCATTCCATTGGTGATGATGATACAATCCTGCCGAAGTAAGATTTAGAGTAGTCATAAAAAAAAAATCCTTCTGTGTACTTCTTCATATTTGTCTTGACATCTTCAAGTCCTATGAGTCCCCACCAGGCAGCTGATCGATGTCCACTTAATGTGGGGATTTTGAAAGGCTCAGTATCTCCACGAAGAAAATGAAGCAGTGGAACACAGTACAACCATGAGGATTCAGTTGGTGCATTCTTTCCATGGACTGTTATAGCTTTTGGCAAAATTGTGGCTACCGACCTACAAGTGTAAGATACAAAAACTTACAAATATAAATTTTTGAATGATAACATTCTTGTAGTACTGTAGGTAATACCAAGCAAAATTTATATATCAAAACAAAAGAACAAATACACAGTCATTTGATAGACACTGATAACACAAATAACCATGGAAAATTTCAAGTCTCTATCTTATTTACTTTTTGAGACACACTACTTCAAACGTTGATAATTCCGGAACATTTTTCGTTAAAAATGGCCATTTTGAATAAATTGCAATGTTTGGAATTTTGTATCTTTATAACTAGAGAAGAGAGAAAGCTGAAATTAAGAAACACAACAATTCAAGAAAGATTGGAGCTGTATCACTTACCAATTTGTAATAATGGGCACCTATAAAGTAGGGCCAAAATGGGCAAATCTGAAGTGTAATTTTTTGCCAAAAGAATATGAACTTCAAAGTTCTGTAAAATCTTAACTATCAAACATACAGCCTTGAAATTATATGAGCTTGTCAATCATAAACAAGTCTTCATTCTGTATAGCTTGATAACATTTCAAATTTCAACAAAAATGAATAATGTAGTGCTCTGTTGACAAATCCAGGGTTTCTTTTTCTCCAATACTGTTATTAGTGTAGTAATAGTTGTTTATATCTGTATGTATTTAATCTTATTTATCATGTCTTTATAATTTAATGTTTTTCCTGTAATTAATTTTTTTCCACATACATTTAGGTACTTTAAAATACTTTATTTTTGCAGGGACTTAATTTTCATGCAAACATATTTAGCGCAAAACGGTCACGCTTCAAAACGTAGATAATGATAAAATGTGGAAAAAAATAATAAAACATCACATCATGCAATTTTATGTTCTTATTTAATGTTGAGTCAACATTAAACAAGAACATTGATGAGTGTGTTATAACTTATGTTTGATAATTTTTGTAAACTAAATTACTAGTTTTATTTTCAGTTGAATCGTAAATATGTGCTTGGCCGCCATCTTTGTTTATTTTTGTATCTGAAACCGGTGATTACTAATTACTGTGACCGCTAAAATTTTAGTTTCACTGTACATGCAGAGTGAGTGGCTGGAAGGATGGGCATGGATTAAATATACCAAACTAATTAAACTGAAAATTCCACTGTTCTATTACATGAATAATAATTTTAAAATGATGTTAAATGTTTGTTCCTTTCTTTCCAGAATGATATTTCATGAGTGCCAAGTTATATTTACACTGCCCGTGTGACATAATGAACGATACTATCGAATGGTGTATGCCATTTGCATTTTTTCATGTTCACCAAAATAATTGGTTTGATTTTTAAAAATATGAATTGGCCAACAATTTACTAATATGTAATTTATATATGGTACATGAAAAAAAAGTTTTTGTTTAATCAAGGATATGTGAAATATTAATTCTGTGAACATGGCAATTTATCTTTAGCGCGAAAATTACACCCGAGTGCCAAGTTATATTTACACTGCCTGTGTGACATAATGAACGATACTATCGAATGGTGTATGCCATTTGCGTTTTTACATGTACACCAAAATAATTGGTTTGATTTTTAAAAATATGAATTGGCCAGCAATTTACTAATATGTAATTTATATATGGTACTTGAAAAAAAAGTTTTTGTTTAATCAAGGATACGTGAAATATTAATTCCGTGAACATGGCAATTTATCTTTAGCGCGAAAATTACACCCATCGAAAATAAAGTATTTTACAGTAACTGAACAAATGATGTTGCCACTTTAATAGGGACACTTTAAATTACTTTTAGTTTTAATCTTGCATTTTAAATAATGCACATAAACACTGTCACCTTGCTTGGAACTAGACATGTGATGAAACACAATACGAAGTTATAAAATAAGCTAAACTGATGAAAAATTTATAATTGCAGACGTTCCACACAATATTACTAGCGAAAAACATAATGCTCTGACAAACCAGAAGTCTGATTTTCTGCCCGTGACAGTGCAGTAATTTTCTCTTCGAGCTTTGGCAAATATTGCAAAATAATCAATGAAAACAGTAAAGTTTATTAAAGAACAGTAAATTATTAAAGTGCTGTGACCCAGTACTTGCCCATAGCAAGAAAGAAAACTTCAGTCATTTTTTTCAATGCCACATTTTGTCCTATCTATACTGGAATTGAGATATGAAATTTATTCCAATGTAAAGAGGTGTCTGATTGATTGAAAAATATTTTATTTCATAAACAGAAAACAGATTGGACACAAGTTCGAAAACTTACTATAGACCGGCTTCAGAATGAGCTAAGTGCCACCCGGAGTCAACATTATGTAGACTGGTATTTTTTTATTCCTTATCATACATGTATGTGTACACAAAAAATGTTTGGTAATCAGGGATCTGGTGTTGCCTTTGCAAAACATAGGAGTCAAAACATGGCCCACCTCCCTGAAAAATGTGTATCTTTTAATAGCTATTTTAGTAGATCTGATAACAGGAATACTATCTTAAATGGTTATA